>VYZW01024865.1:4180-44686 GCA_013401315.1 Balaeniceps rex | reverse complement strand
TGCAGCCCAGGCCGCCTCCAACCTTGATGTCACTGATGACACTTAAGGTACCATACCAAAGCATGGCTTCACGTTGCCTTTCCTACTGGTACAGTAACAGCAACACTAACATTTGAGTAACAGTTTCCATTCTAAATCATCATTTTAATTATTGATAACTTCCTGATCCCTTCAGTTAGAGGATAAAATGTATCAGGAATAAGCTGTCCAATTCTTTTTCTATTTTGTAGATTAATAAAGATCCAGTCTATGGACTGCAAGACAATTGAAAGAAAATCAGCTGTCCTGTAGTCCATGCTTTTATTCCTGACAATCATTAATTTAAAATTATGTAAAATTATAAGATGTAGTGAAATAAGAGATAATAAGAACATGCTTTATGGGAGAGTGCCCTTTGATGATGTGATGGAAACATGTTCTTTTGTCTTAGTACTAGAATGTGAGAATATCTTTCTTTTTTTCTTTCTTTTTTTTCTTTCCCCTGGTTGGTTATTTTTAATGACAGCTGCTTTCATCCGTTTAAATTAAGACTCACAGTGCTACAGCTTTTCCATGTAGCAGGCTTGCTAGTATAGTAGAAAATATTGCAAGAGATGAAGTATCAGGAGCAAGGGCTTATGTAGGCTTTTCTGAGGTAGGACTCTCACAGTTCATTTTCCAAATACCCAACAGAGCAGAGAGAAAGTATTTAGTGTTGCCATCTTAGGGAAGGTGGAGGTGGGGGAGGAAATTACAGACCTGCTGAATTAGGGTTACCTGCAAAACCTCTAAAAGATTGTGTTTGAGGATTTGCCTTCTCAATAGATGCTATTTTTAGTTTGCTGACCATCAGAAATTTGCCTTCTCACAGTGCAACCCCAGCCTGTCACTCCAGTCTTACATATTGTTTGGTCTCACTCGGTTTCACAGGCAGAAGTTAAAACTCTGCCTGTTCTTCTGGTAGCCTTAGCTGACTGAAAATTATTTGCCATCTGGGTTTTTTTCACTGAACATTTTTTTTTTTTTGTAACATAAATGTCAAAATTATCATCCAGTGAGAAAGATGTGTGGCAGTGATGTGTCACAACTGTCAGGGAAGAGAGATGCTACACAGAGAAGATACACTGCTATGTTATGCTATGTAGGTTTTCTGTCTAAAGTAGTAGTTGTTCAGTATCCTTATTCTGCTGGCATCAGTTTACTGAGGTGTAAGTAACCATATAAATTCATGCTTATTTGCTACTAGTTCTAAGTAGCTGAAACACAACATTAAGGTATTTCAGTGCGAATAAAAATCTCATCAGGGAAAATTCATTACCAGGTAACATTTCACGTCAGCCACTGAGAATAGTTCCTGCTCTCCATCAATCTAGGTAGCCTGGAACCATCTTAAAATACTCATACATATTGCCCTCATCTTATTTTGCAGCAGAATAAATATTTTTATTAATTATTTTGAATTGGCAAATAAGACAAATCTCAGTATCAGTAAACAGCTAGTTTTATTTATGGTTCTTTTGCCTCTCATGTAATTTACTTCACCATTTATTAGTGTACAATACATATTGTATAGGTCATAAATTTAAATAAAATAGCACTAAACACTTAGTGGCTGGAAATCTATAAAAATTAATAGTCTTTTTAATTACATTATAACTAAGGAACCATGAGATCCATTGTAATTATTTATAGCAACTGTTTTGTTACTGAAGTTAACTTCAGAATCCAAGGGCAAGGTGTCACTGATTTTTAGCCAAGACCATGCAGTCAGCATATATTTCATTAAATCATTTCTCAATCTTTTTTCCAATATATAAAAACAAAAATGACAGCAGAATATTGGTTATCCCTCTTTCTGTATTTATTTTCTCTCTGTCATGTCTTCTGTTACTCTTTCCTAATGCCCAGAAAGATGTTTTATTTACTTCATGGCACTTTGATCCTCAAATAAAATATTATGCCTATTTTTCTTGTCCATCCCAATTTGAAAAATATATGATCATGACCTGCTACTTTTGCTGGCCTATGACCAAATATAATGAGAAAATATTGAGCTGCAGACTACCTTATTTTTTTGTTACATCTCATCCTTGGTTTTAAGTGTTTAATATCTTATGACCATAAGCAACATGAGAGTATCTCAAGAGGCATACTGCCCATGATCTTTGACCTGGAGATCACTGATACAGAGAAATATGACAGACAAAGAAAAACAGCAGATATAGCATCCTAAGAAATGCAGTAGCAGAGCCTCTTTCTGTGTCTCTGCTCCAAAATACCTTGGTATGCTATGATTAACATCTAACATTTGAATGGGAAAGTTACTGGAATATAAATCTGGGTTCCAGCTGAACTATTAGGCATCCTAGGCACTGAATCCTTTTCTTTTTTCTGGATTTTGTAAGCCTTGTGTTGATTAGTAGAGGAAAAAATACATTCTTATTTTAGGGACTTCTTTGACAAGAATCTTATTGTTTGCCTATGATAATGTTTGCTGTTTACAGCACTTACTAGCCATGAACACTAAAAAAGTTTCCCACCATTTGAACACAGCTGGTGGTGTATACATCCTCAGCAAATTTGAAAATGTTATTTCAAAGTGAAACGGTTTGCTGACAAAGGGAAAAGGGGTGAGAAGGACAAAAAAAAAGAATGCAGGTGTCAAAGAGACAAATAAAGAATTGGGACAAAGAAATACATGAAAAAGTGTAGGTTGTATCCCTAGCTTTGAAGAATTCCTCATGACTGTTTTTTTTATTTTACTTAAAATTAATCCCGTGTTTGGCAACATAAGTCATCAGAAGCCTTCTAGACTAGCGTTACTTTCTCACTTCTCAGTTATATATTGTTATATATGAATTTTATTTTAATACACAGGAAACACAACCAGTGTGGAAGACCTAATACACTCATACATCAACAGGTAATTTTAAAGGCATTTTGAGGGGCATGAAAATACTCACAGTAGTTCTGGTACTTAGTTATCCAAATACTTTACGTTTATGTCTGTTGCTGGAACAGCCTTCACCTTATGGGAGATGAAGCTTATTTACTTGATTTTGGAATAAATTACTAAAAAATGACCATTAGCCATGACAATTTCTGTAACGCACAATGTGGATGCTGTATGTTGCTGATACATGTATTTAAAAGATTATTTTCTACGATAGTATTTACAGAAGGATTTGATTCCTAGTTACTTTACTACTTTGAGACAGGATGTTTTAACAGCCTTAACTGTTCCTTTACCTTTATTATTATATTGTTTTTTACGATGTAGCCTGCACATCACAATTGATTTTAATTCTTCTAACACTTATTTGCTTTGTAATATGAAGTAATGTTACTAAAGGCTACCTTTACATTTAGGGTAAGGTGAATGTAAGCAAATACATGGTGAACACGTAATGTAGAAAATAAATATGCTTGAGGTGGGGTAGCCTTGGCTAAGGGCCAAATGCCCAACCAGCCACTCACTCCCCCTCCTCAGTGGGACAGGGGGAGAAAATAGGATGAGAGGACTCGTAGGTTGAGGTGAAGACAGGGAAATAGCTTACCAGTTATTGTAGTGGGCAAAACAGACTCAACTTTGGGAAAATTAATTTAAGTTATTGCCAATTAAAACAGGGGTAGTGAGAAAAAATGACAAACAGTAAAGCAACACCTTTTCTTCGCACTTTCCCAGGCTTAACTTGGCTCCTTCACTCCAGACTCCTCCCCATCCTCCTCCTGAGAGAGACAGGGAGGAATGAGGGTATGGTCAGTACATAGCGGTTTCTCTCTGCCACTCCTTCCCTGTCACATGCCCTGCCCTGGCATGGGCTCTCCCCACAGGCTGCAGTCCTTCAGGAAAAAATCTACTCTGGTGTAGGTCCTCTCCATGGGCTGCAGTTCTTTCAGGAATATCGACCTGCTCCTACATGGGGCCCTCCATGAGCTGCAGTGTGAATATCTGCGCTAGCATGGTCCTCTCCACAGGCTGCATGGAAATACCTGCTCCACTGTGGTCCTCTTTCAGGAGCTGCAGGGGAATCCCTGCGCTGGTGCCTGGAGCACCTCCTCCCCTTCCTTCTTCTCTCACCTTGGTGTATACAGACTTGTTTCTCACACTTTTTTCCTCACTTTACCAGGCAGCATTTTGCTTTTTCTTGAATACATTTCCACAGAGGTACCAACGTCTTGGCTGAGGGACTCAGCTGTGCCCTGCAGTGTGTCTATTGGAGCCGGCTGGAACAGGCTGTGTGCGGCACAGGGCAGCCCCGGCCTCTTCTCACAAAGGCTGCCCCTGCAGCACCCCCCCACACCCCACCAATACCAAAACCTTGACGCATATACCCAATACACTCTCCAGTGGTGTATTTTAAACAATTATATTTTCTCCTATTGCACAGCATCTACAGTTTTAATTTACTTGGTTATTCCAAAGACGATTTTTGCCTTTGCTGATTTTAATCTACTACCCTTTCATTTTTTTGGACCTTGAATCTTTTGACTAATAATCAGTTAAATATTAGGTAATATTTGATACACAGTATTTTGATATTTGGTACAATAAACATGGAAGAAGCATTGCTGATAATCAGAACAAAATGTTTTTTAAAAATAAAAAACAATTGGGTTTTTGGAGAATGTACCTTGATTTTTTCTTTGAAAAACAGTATTTCACTTTGAGTTTATGTTTAAAATCTGAGTAATCTGAAGAGTGCTCTAACCATAACATGAAAAATGTAAAAAATATTGGAGATTAGGTCTATGTAAAAGTTGAAATACACATTTCATAAAAAGTCTACTGCAAAAATCTATTTTTATGAATAAGAATAAAATATAAAATTTCATTTTGTCACTTGGAATTTTCTTTCCAATGGAATAAAAATGTTTTAACTCAAGCTTCTTTTATATATATATAGAGAGAATGAGACCCATTTTTAAGCAAAATAACTTTTGAACAGGAGTGCCGAGATTCTTGGTTTTAAACATGGCAGAAAAGGATATCAGCAAGTTAGCTGAAATTTTATATATTATGTAAATTATGTTTACTGAGATTCATAGAATCATAGAGTCATTAAGGTTGGAAAAGACCTCTAAGATCATCTAGTCCAACCAATTGATATGGAAAGTTTAAATTCTACAGCAGAAGTATTCATTAAAAATAAACTGATGGAGCCCAGTGACAATACAGAGATTCTTTGTATTTAACAAACCAGAATACTTATGTTTGATTCTGATGTCATGATTAGGCAATTAAACAAATAATGCATGTAACATACAGTTGCATGATCTTAATATTTCCACTTAAAGAGTGAAAAAAAATAGCTGTTACTAACTTTCTCTAAGTGTGGACTAACCACCATTCAGCTATGGGCAACCTAACTGTTGGCTTCTCTAGCTACTGTTGGGGCCTCTTTTGAAAAGGTGGTGTTTGTGATCACAGTGAAAAAGAAATGAAAAGCTTGAAGACAAACAGTGCTGTAAATACTGCGCTGGCACATAAGCACACTCATTTCCTTGCTGGTCCCACTGTCCCTCAGATCGGAAGCATTGCACTGATTACTGCCCAGATCAGCAAACGTTCCAACCGACCAACCAGCTGACAGAGCTATGAGTTCTTTCCTTTGCTAAAAAACAGCTAGTAGATTCTTGACTCTTGGAACCTGACATGTTATATATACCATGTTATATACGAAATTTCTAGTCTTCTACTTCTCTGTGTCTTCCAAGCAGACTCGAGCTGCTTCACCTTTCAATAGTTTTGTTCTTTTTCTAATTCTTTCTTCTGTCTTTTTCTTCCTCTAGGACATTTTTTTATCTTTCTATCTGCCTGTCTATCTATCTATCTATCTATCTATCTATCTATCTTCCTTTTTCTTTGAGTAGTTCAGATATAGCTACTCATCATGAACATCTAACTCTCAGGCTATACCTATACTATTAGATAAACTTACTTAAATGTAGTCTCCTTAACACCAGATTGAAAATTAACCTCATTTTCATTCCAAACTCACAAACATGTCTTGAATGAATATCTTATTGACGGTGAAATACAGGAGGTAGTCTGAACATTCACTTTTCACAGCATTAGGGATGTCCGATAGCTTTCTTGCCTCTAATTCAAAAGGTGAGATTTTAGCCAGAAGTTTTTCTTTTACATATCAAAGCTATTAGATAGTAGTATTTCTGAAAGGCTATAGCAAGGATTTTGAATCTTCAGACTATGAACACAGTATCCCACACCACTAAAAAGGAATGACTGTGATAAAGGATAGGAACTGAGAAATACCTGCTATATTCCCAGGTTTCTCCACTTAAGAGGAAGGAAAAGCTTTTAACCTTTTTTATTTTATTTTACTTTTTTAGGAGGGGAAGTTTGTAATCTGTGCATTAGGTGTGCTTATATTTCTTTAAGAGGAGTATTTTAAAATATTGTTTCCCCATCCCACATCCCATTACAATCCTTGACAAAACCAGTGCCTTTAAACAGTTCTTGTCACTGAATCGTATCTGTATTTAGCACAGATTAAGAGCTGAGTGTTGTTTGTGGTGCTTTAAATATGTTTTATGATATTTTCAAACTACAGCCTTCTCATTGTCAAGATTCATGGTGATAGGCGGGGGTGTCTAATGTTTGCTCGTAATTTTGGTTCCTATGGGTAACATCTAAGGTCATGATGATACAGATTTGAGCGTATCAAATGACAGCAAGCTTGGAAGTTGGAGAAATGGTGAGTATGTGCCAGAGGCATGACCTCTAGCTCCACTGTAATTGTTACTGTGATGTGCTGAAATGAAAATAAAATACATTTAATGGCATTTTTCTCAATTAGCAATATCACTGCACAATTCTGAGAATATTTAATGACTTCAGCAGAACAACAGCAAACACAGCTTTATCAAACATAAATGGAAGAGCTATAAAAGGCTCAGACACAAATGCATATAACACAGCTGGGGATTGCTCAATTTGTAACCTGCATTTCTCAACATTTACTTAAACCACTAGAGCCAAATGAAACCTTCCCCAGGGATAACATCTGGGCAGTACTTCTAAATGGCATGCTGTCACATATGTCAAGCTCTCCTGTGGCTTAAATCTGCTGTAGGCTCAATAGCAGTTATCAGTACTGCCATTGACATAATAATCACATGGCAAAACACTGAATTATTTGTTCACTGCAATCCTATTTGTAGTGAGTACTTTACTGAGATCTTATGAAAACTCTCTCCTTAATTATACCCAAAATGTCTGTGAAATATTTAGTTTACTGATGTCTTTACTAGAAATGGCAGAATAAAAACTTTCTAGAAAAGACCTATAAAGTATTCTGCAGGTTCTTCTTTATTGGAACATACTGTTATCACATCAGTTTTCATCATCATTTTGAACATTACTTCTCTCTCCACATATTGAACGATCATGTCTTATTTTCAAAATGTTCCGTATCAATATCATCATATCTGATGCCAGAAGTCATAATATTGAATGAATTTTTTTTTTACTGAAATTTGTTACTGAAGTCTCATTTGTTAACTCTTACTGGTTTGATTTTTTGTTTATCTATCTGTATTTGAAGTCACCAAGAATATGTGTTCTCTGATGGAATCTTTGCTTTCAGTACTTGGATAGAGTAGGAATCCATTCTAAAATGATTATACTTAGCTTGAAGTTTTATGTGGATGGAGTATGAAAACAAAAAGAAAGTAAGTATTGGTATAGTATACACATAACCAAAAATAAGCAGCATTGCAAACACAGGCAAGTGATTTGTACATGAAGATAGGATATTGTCTCATTTCTCATTGTTTCCTTTCAAAAGTATTCTGATTGCTAACCCTTTCTTCTGTCATTAAGCATGATACTTAGTGCACAGCTTGTCTGAAATTATCTTTCTTATATACTGTAACTGGTCAACAATGTGTTTCTCTATTAAGGTCTACCATAAAGGTGGACAGATATTAGCATAAGTTCATCCTAGTTCTTTACCAAAGCGTTAAATTTGTAGAGTTCCATGAGACATCACATCAGATGAGTGGAATGAAACAGGTGACACCGTCATTTATGTTGGAAAGATGAAATCAGTTTAGAATCATGGTCCTGCAGTTGTCAGCTCTGAATACTTAAAAATGAAAAAGAAAGATTTGATGCTCAGGTGAATAATCAAGTGGCTCTTCTTTTTAAAAATGTACCATAGCTGCCTGTTCTAGTTTCAGCTGGGATAGAGTTAATTTTCTTCCTAGTAGCTGGTATAGTTCTGTGTTTTGGATTTAGCGTGGGAATAATGCTGATAACACACTGATGTTTTAGTTGTTGCTAGGTAGTGCTTACAGTAGTCAAGGACTTTTTCAGCTTCCCATGCTCTGCCAGGTGCACAAGAAACCGGAAGGGGGCACAGCCAGGACAGCTGACCCAAACTGGGCAAAGGGGTATTCCATACCATATGATGTCATGCTCAGCATATAAACTGCAGGGAGTTGGCTGGGGGACAGCGATTGCTGCTCAGGGACTGGCTGGGCATTGGTCAGCAGGTGGTGAGCAATTACATTGTGCATCATTTGTTATGTGTATTCTTTTATCATTATTATTATTATTATTATTACTACTTTCTCTTCCTCTGCTGTCCTATTAAACTGCCTTTATCTCAACCCGTGGGTTTTACTTTTTTTTTTCCAATTCTCTTCCCCCATCCCACTGTGGGGGAGAGGGTGGGCAAGCAGCTGTGGTGCTTAGTTGCCAACTGGGGTTAAATCACACCACTGCCGAAAGAGCAATATGTTTATCACATCCAGTATGCTTAGCTTTTCAGAAAGGAAAAGAGAGACGATTTTAAGCTGGCTTAACAAAATAAAGTACTGGTAGACTAACAGTTACAAATTTAAATAAATAAAAAAATAATGTAAAATCACATTGAAAAGACAGTTGCAACTGTCTTAAGAAATAAGTGGTGGTAAAGATGTTATGTAGCTACAGTTTAATTATTGGGCATGTTTTATAAGGCTGAAAGATAATGACCAGCTGAATACTTGACAGTTTCAGCACACAGTTTGTCTTATCTAGGTCTGTAGTGTCTAGAACAGATGTTTGCTACCAAAGCAAAGAAATTTGATGGACTGTAATATATATAGAGATAATATGTGTGTGTGCATCTCTCTAGATATAAAAATGCATTCTGTATGATCTTTGAGGTGTTTTAGGGCATAAGTAGACAGCTCTGAATAACTGCAAATTTTGTTCTCCTAATATCTTTTTTTTACTTCAATCTAGCACATTTTCTTCTATAATACATTAATCTCAAAACATATGATTTTAAATATGAGATTGCCTAACCCTAGTTCATTAATAAGATGCAAATTAGAAAGGCATTATTAAAATATTTCATTAACAGATGTAAATATCACACATTAAAAATGTAGATGGTTTCTAAAAGCTGGCTTTTACTATATGTTTTCATATGAAATTAAATGGTAATTACCTTTATTTGTAAATAAATGCTCCAAAATTCAGGGAAATAGCTCTATCCGCTACATATAAATAAAACCACTTTTCAAGGGTGACTTATGGAGATTTTTCCCCTCATATAATGTAATCACTCTCAACTAATATTCTGTAGCATAATTTTAGTGAAAAAATTCTTGTTTGTATTATTGTAAATGCCCGGTATACTGAAAGAGAGAAAATTGTCATGCCCTTCCATGAGGAGAGTGAGTCAGAAGGAGCATAATGCTGCATTATAGTGACTTAGATGTTCTTCTATACTGAAAAACAGGAGGCTAGCTACTATCCTTTGCTTATAGGAGTGCTTAAGAATTTTACATTACATCGTTATTGCTTACAAAAAAAAAAAAGAATTAGTAAAATCAAAATGCAGAAGGAAAAAACAACCACCTTTTTCCAGTTAAATTACTTAGTCATACAGAGTTAAAGCTGTCTTTTACCTTCTTTCTCTTTCTCTGTAGTCCTCTGACTTGTATTCTTGGCCACAGTAGTTCAGCCTGTAGGGACGCCCAAGGTTTCTGTCTTGAGCTGTGTAGACAAAGTCAATGTTCTTGTTATTTTAATTTGTGCTTCTGATGCTGAGGAAAACCCAGATAACTACAGTAAGTATATTTTGCAGTTTTGTCAATCAAACTTGCCTGAGCACTGCTTTGGGGGAAAAGAAATCAAACAAGCAAATACTTTTAATAAAGTGGAAGGTCTCTAGCAATCTGTTGAGATTTGAAATTAACAAAGTATAAACATGTTGTATTAAAACATGAAGTCAAATTCTGACAAGTCTTTCTGTGGAGAAGTTGTATGAAGGTATAACTTCCAATTTTCCTCTCTACCGTTCTGCCACAGAATACCATTCCCACATCAGGGTCAACTAAAAGGAGCAGCTTTCTGTACGTGGTTATGTGTGGCACAAAATTAGGCATCCCTTGTATGAACCTAATTCCAATGACAGTTTGAAGCTAAGATGGTAGAATTTTACACAGAAATTTTAGTTGTAGGTGCATGTTCTTTTCTGCAGTCTATCACAGAGATGCTAACGTACATTGCAAAGCAGAGGAGAGAGTATGGCATGGAAAGAAGTTTGCCAAATCTTTCAGTTGTGTAGCCAGGAAGTGATACAAGCCACTGACAATCCTTTGGCTATAATACCACCAGTAAGTGTTATGATTAGAATTAGATGAGAGATGATTAGTGAAATTTTCAATATTTGTTTTCTCTCTGTACCGAGAGGAATAAAAACTTAGATGCCTGTCCCCACCCTCAAACCCCTCCTCCTTTGAAATAATAAATCAGCAGTTTTGGAGACCATTTATTTGGAATGTAGTTTCATCAGGTTCAGGTTCTTAGTGTTACGAATGTAGAATTTTCTATATAAAATAGCTCAGCTTGAATATGCGAGATCAGAAGTCAGCAGGAGATATTCACATTGCTTAACATACACACCTGACTTTGTATGGGATTCATGTTACTCAGTGTGGTCAGTTGACCTTGTCTGGATGCCAGGTACCCCACCAAGCTGCTCTATCACTCTGCTCCTCAGCAGGACAAGGGAGGAGAAAATAAGATGGAAAAAAACTCATGGGTCAAGATAAAGGCAGTTTAATAAAGAAGAAGCAAAGGCCGCGCATGGAAGCAAAGGAAAACAAAAGATTTATTCTGTACTTCTCATCAGCAGGCGATGTCCAGCCACTTCCTGGGAAGTAGGGCTTCAGTACGACTAGCCATTGCTCCGGAAGGCAAATGTCATAATAACGAATGGTGCCCCTCCTCCTTTCTCTTAGCTTTTATTGCTGAGCAGGTTTCATATAGTATGGAATATCCCTTTGGTCAGTTTGGGTCAGCTGTCCTGGCTATGTCCCCTCCCAAGATCTTGCCCACCCCCAGCCTACTGGTGAAGGGGGCGGAAATGTTGGAGAGACAGCCTTGGTGCTGTACGAGCACTGCTCAGCCGTAGCCAAAACACTGGTGTGTTATCAACACTTTTCTAGCTACCAATACAAAGCACAGCACTATGATGGCTGCTATGGGGAAAATTAACTCCATCTCAGCCAGACCCAATACACTCAGTTTTAAGGAGAAAACAAGAATTCTGTTCCCATTTCAGACACTTAATCTTAAGTGTCTCAATACAGGTGTTTTCATGTGGTTTAGGTGTCTAAGCTCCCAATACAGTGAATGAATATTAATTAGTGGAGGCTAAAGAGCAATTCTGATTATTCAAAATTAGACATATAAAGTTTGATTCATTTGCCCAAAAAAGGGGTCTCACAGTGTTTGAGATATCCTAGCTATCCTTCCAAGTTTCCAGCTGCTCAAGGATGTCACAGGTATCTTGTGGGTCCTGTATCACTCAGGTGAGTATTTCTCAGATACCCTAGGGCAGCAACAATGGCTCTACTGCTGTATAGTTAGACAACTCAACCTAACCCATAGTGGTTGGTGTGATGAACTGCATTCTAGGCTGCACAGACTGTGAGTGTGATCTGCTGCCTAAAAATTGACTCTAGTGCTATTTGAAGTTGCTTAGATTATCTGAGAAAACAGATGGGAGATCCATGCCTCCATAAAGAAGGAACTAGAGGATAGGAAAGATAGTTTAGGACTCAAATGGCACTTGCAATATCTCATTAAGCAAGTGAATCAAATCCCAGAAGTCTAGTGCGTGTAATGGATATTTGTACACATAATTCCCGAGTAGACACTACCCGTGACCATTCAGGAGCATGACAAGGTATCACAGGTGCCATGTGACTGCTGTTTAATCACGGTGTATCTAACAGTATAATGAATCAAAGTACACATAATCAATATGTTGCTAATGTACATGTATTCAATGTGCATTTAACTATAACTGTATGTATATTGCATTGTCTTGTCCACTGGAAATATTCTATGCACCTCTTCAGGAACTGNATAATTGTAATGAAAAGGAGAACGAGAGAGACAAACAAAACCCAGGGAAAAGAAAACAAGTGATGCAACCGCTCACCACCCGCCGACCGACACCCAGCCAGTCCCCGAGCAGCGATCGCTGCCCCCCGGCTAACTCCCCTCGGTTTATATACTGAGCATGACGTCATATGGTATGGAATAGCCCTTTGGTCAATTTGGATCAACTATCTTGGGCTGTGCCCCCTCCCAACTTCTTGTGCACCTGGCAGAGCATGGGAAGCTGAAAAAGAAAGTCCTTGACTAGCCTAAGCATTACTTAGCAACAACTAAAACATCAGTGTGTTATCAACATTCTTCTCATACTAAATCCAAAACACAGCACTATGCCAGCTACTAGGAAGAAAAGTAACTCTAACTCAGCTGAAACCAGGACAGTGATCAATGAATCTGTATTGTGAGCAAGAACTTTGTGCTGGTGAACCTCACCATGGACAGGAACTCTGTGCAGCACGCCACGATCAATGAAGATGGGCTCATCTGGTACTGCAACAGCAGGGGTTCCTTGCATCAGGAGGGACAGAAGATTGCTATCAACTTTTCTATAATTTCCATCCTTTATGCACTAAATCCTATAATCAGCCTTGAACGCTGGTGCCTTTCTTACTGAGATTCCAAAAGAACCAGCACTTCCTTAGTGGAAAACAGATGTTTACATGTGAAAAGCTAAATTAAATTGTCTTAATCTGGAATAGCATTCAATTGTAGTGGCAAGATTCTGGACATGAGACACATAAGACACATTCTTAGTGCCATTTTAGGTTTAGCAGATTGTTATTCTGCCTTTCATCTGTTTGGTGGTCTGGAAGAGAATGGGTTTCCTATATGATCTCTATTAGCTCTGCATAGATGTTCCAGATGCCCTAGAGCTCCTTAGTGGGATAGATGCCTTTACATGAATGACAGAATTAAGGTCATAATGGTTTGATAACCCAAAGTTCCTTCTATACCTTGCAAAAAGATATTGACATCTCTAGAGACCAACTCATCTGCCCTTTCCTATTCAGTGAATTGTCCTTGGAGGTTATTACAAAGTGAGACCAGACTAATTAAGACTTGTATGCCTTTTAGATGCCTAAAGTAGGGCAGATGAGTCCCAAATATATGTATCTAAATTAGAAGGCTAGTCTGCATTGATTCTCATATAGGCAATGCAGAAAGATAGATTCCTCCAAAGAGCTACTCAGAGCAGGCATCTAATTTAGGTGCTCTGCATATAGAATAGCTTCTCATCCTTTGCTAATTACAGAGAAAACCTCAGGACTTTTACTCTCTCTGTCCTATTTTCTTTCATTTTTGGAGGCAGAAAGAAAATAAAAATGTCAGGGGGATGTAAAATTATCAAAAAATAACTAGAAATGTTGTGACTGTGTTGCTCTGATGTGGTATGGAGGACCTAAGGACCGTGTCCTGGTTTTGAATTAGAAAAGATACAATTTTAATCTCTTTTTGTAATTTTCAAGATGTGGTCCCTATGCCAATATAGCATTTGCTACAGGAGTAATTTCTTTTTCTCTGGTTTTGACCAGAATTTCCGCCTCAAGAATTGTTAAAAGTTTCATTGAAGCTGATATACTGTTATAGAAAGTAACAACTTTGAGAAATTGGTATTTTCAGTCAAACTATGGTATTGTCAGAAATTTCTTGACTATATTATAACCAAGAGCCCAGAAATTCTGCTGTGTGTGACTGAAAGTCCAGTTGTGTGCAGTGCAAACTCAGCTCAGCCTTACTGAAAAAAAAATCTTGAGGACTGAGCAAATACATAAGGCCATGTAAAATAAGAATAGTGACAACAAACAAAAATGGAATTGTTGAGACAATACCATATAGCAGCATACAGACTCAGGAGAAAAATACTGGTGCAAAAAGTATAAAACCTTAATTAAAAAAGTAGAGGGTGAAATGTCAGCAATTCAAGCAATGCATCCCAAATTTAGTGACAACTGCCCAATCAACAAAGACCTGTGCATTGCCTACACTGGTAGTTCTAATAGTATTCAGACTTATCCTACAACAATATTAGTCCTGCCTATCAGCAATGAGTATTAGTAAGTAATTGCTGTGCATGCTGTATGCTATGTATGTATGCTGTGTATATATGCTTTGAAAAATATCTGTGCTTACTCTAAAGATGCCTGAAAAAAAGAAGACCCAGTAAGAGGAGATTGTAACCTATAATTTTGTAATTAACTTATTATGTAACTAATTTATTTTTTAAAGACTGATGCAGGATTCTCTTAGATTTTAAAATAATATAATAAGTGATTAAGATACTTGTTATATCTCCAACAAATTGGCCCTGGTCACTGGAATTCTTATGTGTCTTTTAAGTTTATGGAATAAAAGTATCCTAATTTATCTAGAAAGAATATTTTCTTAAAGAAATGTATGTGACAGAGGGAACTTAGATATCAACTATGAAAAAACCCCAAAGTCATAAAAGTGATAACTCTGTATTTCAGATTGTATGTTTTCAAGGTTGCACTAAACTCTAGTGCTTCTGGTTTGGAAAAAAAAAAGCTCAAGAAAGATTCTAATAACATTTTACTATTGATTAGTTATTTACTTTTATTCCCAAATTCAAGTCTACTTATTAGATATTAATAGCATTCTATAGTGTTGAGCTTATTGTAATGAAATATATTGTAACACAAGAGGTGTTTACTATTTACCTGAGACTGACCGTTTACATAATTTGAAATATGAAACAAAAACTTTGGTATCGCACTGGGATCTATTTCTGTTTCAGTCAGAAATGTTGCTAATATAACACTGACTTAAAGGCAGTGAAGCTTCAGCTTCTAAAGCAAGAGTCTACCAAGGCAGGATATTTCATTTACATGCATGGCACTAGAGGAGAGGAAATTAATTTGGCTCAGAGAAAGAGTCAAAACAGTGGGGGTCTCATAATAATTATTCCCTATACAATCAATACACCTACAATGACAAATAATAATCGATATAAAAGGATCTTACTATTTTTATGCCTTCAGAGCATAATCCAAACAGCTGTAATTAAGCATAGATCTCCTCCTCTAAGGGTTTTGAAAACAGGTAGGAAGTGTTAGGAACCTCCATGCATTTGGGGTTCAGTCTGCCTTGTCTCAGGGAAATGTGTGCCTCTGCTGCTAAATATAAGAGGACTAGGGAGAGCAATCTTTGTATTCTTGATTATTTCCATCACTTAAGTGCTGGTTTATTCCCTGCCGCTGTTTTAACTAGCTTTCTCCAAAAAGATCTGCTACAGAGGGAGCTGCCATTAAGCAGTACAGACTCCAGCCTGATGTGCCATCAGACCTCTGAGCCAGGGATTTGTCTCTAGCTGCTGTTTATTTATAAGTATAGACATTGTGACTTTATATATAAAGTGCATTCCAAACCAAACAGATCACAGCATATATATCAAAACACTTTGTAAGAGAGTAACAGCAGTTTCTGAAGATCCCTATCCCAGAGTCCGGGAGCAACAAGTGTGGGCTGCTCTGTAAGATAGATGAGCTGAGGGTGGCCCAGGGAAGGACAGTGCCCTCACCAAGCAGTGCAGTCCCACAGACCCTGAGCAAGAGTTGCCGAGCCAGCCTGGTGACAGTAACCTTGGTCAGCCAAAAGGCAGGATGGCCAGAAAATTCCATAGCAATGAGGCAGGTCTAAGGATCAAGCCAAGAAGTCAGGTCAGTGGGTCAAGAGCAGAACCAGGACCAACACAATATGTAGGCAGAGGCATACCTGCTACATAGCACACGCAAGGATAGTGCCTGAACTTGAATGCAGCTAAGAGGAGTAAGATCCTTCTGACAATTTTTTCCCACAAAGCTTTCTTCGCCACAGTCTGATCCAAAACCTGTATTGGTTTTGGCTAGGGTGCAGTTAATTTTCTTCACAGTAGCTAATATGGGGCTATGGTTTGGATTTGTACTGAAAAGAGTGTGGATAATACAGAGATGTTTTCGTTATTGCTGAGCAGTGCTTACACAGAGTCAAGGCCTTTTCTGCTTCTCACCCCACCCCACCAGCAAGTAGGCTGGGGGTGCATGAGAAATTGAGAGGGGACACAGCCAGGACAGCTGACCCTAACTGACCAAAGGGATATTCCATGCAATATGATGTCATGCTCAGCATATAAAGCTGGGGGAAGAAGAACGAAGGGGAGGATGTTTGGAGTGATGGTGGTTTGTCTTCCCAAGTAACCATTATACATGATGGAGCCCTGCTTTCCTGGAGATGGCTGGGCACCTCCCTGCTGATGGGAAGTAGTGAATGAATTCCTTGTTGTGCTTTGCTTGTGTGTGCAGCTTCTGCTTTACTTATTAACCTGTGTTTATCTTAACCCATGAGTTTTCTCACTTTTACCCTTCTGATTCTCTTCCCCACCCTACCTGGGGGGAGAGAGCAAGTGGTTATGTGGTGCTTAGTTTCCAGCTGGGATTAAACCACGACAGTCCTTTTTGGCACCCAACGTGGGGCTTGAAGGGTTGGAGATAACGACAGATTTGATTGGAATGTGCTAGGTTGAATTTATAGCTGTTATTTCTGTTTATCTATTAATGGGCAGGCTCCTGTGCTTGCCATGGGGCTTGCTTGCCTTACGTTGTATTAGAGTGTAGTGTTCATTAGTGGCTGCTCTTTGCTTTTGCTGCTTGCTGTACTGCTGTACAGCTTATCATCTTGCTTTGCTGTGCCTGGGGACATTTTGATAACAGCAATGGCAATGTGCCTGGGCTGGCAGATGGCCAGGTCATCGCTGCTGTTGCTGTGCTGCTGTACCGGACAGGCTGGAACTCCACTGTGAACTTGAGTCAAAGGGACTGTGACCTGTGGATGAGTCCACGCAGAAGAAGGACACCCAGAAGTGTCTGTGGCAGTGGATAAGTCCACATCAGAGCAGGTACATCGCAAAACGTCTGTGGCTGTGGCTATGTCTTTGCAGCAGCAGGTATGCCTCTGATGAGATGGTGGCCCAAGGATAAGTCCATGCTGGAGAAGGTACACCTTGAAGCATTTGTGTGGCTGTGGATAAATCCATGCTGCAGCAGGTACACCTTGAACATCAGTGGCTGTGCATGAAGTCATGCTGGAGCACCTCAAAGCGCGTGGCCATGGATAAACTCACGACAGAGCAGGTACGCCCCTGGAAGGACTGCAGCCATGGGTAAGGCCATATGGGAGCAGGTTTACTTCTGAAGGGACTGTGGCTGTGAGTAAGGCCACGCTGGAGCAGGTATACCTCTGAAGGCATTGTGGCCCATGGAGAAGGCCACGCTGGAACAGGTGCACCTCAAAGCAACTGTGACTGTGGATAAGTCTATGCCACAGCAGTTAAATCCCTGGAGAGGCTGTGTCTCATAGATAAGGCTGCACTTGGAGCAGGTACAGCCCTAAGGGGCAGCAGTCTGTGGATAAGTCCAAGCCGGAGCAGGGGCAAGGGGAGGAGTTCATTGCAATGTTAAACCCTGTGGTCTGGTCCAAAGGGACCGGGGGTGGAGATTGTAATGGAAATACCTTTAAATTGTTGTAACCCATGATTTGAGTTGCATATGTCAGTTACTGAACTCCGTGACTAGATATTCAGCTGAAACCAATGGTAGCCTAGAGGTGTCAGCTTTGGCTTCTCTTGCTTACTTAGTTGCCCATCAGCACTTATGTCCACACGGCCTTGTTGCAAATAATGTAATGTGACTTTGTGTGGTGGGTTGACCCTGGCTAGATGCCAAGCGCCCACCAGAGCCACTCTGTTACTCCCTTCTCAACTGGACAGGGGAGACAAAATATAATGAAAACCTCATGGGTCGAGATAAGGACAGGGAGATCACTCAGCAATTACCTTCACGGGCAAAACAGAGTTGACTTGGTGAAAAAAAAATAATTTTAATGTGTTACCAATCAAACCTGAGTAGGGTAATGTGAAATAAAACCAAATCTTAAAACCCCTTCCCCTCCCCCCCCCCTTCTTCCCAGGCTCAACTTCATTCCCGATTTTCTCTACCTCATCCCCCCAAATGGCGCAGGGGGACAGGGAGTGGGGGTTGCGGTCAGTTCATCACATGTTGTCTCTCCCGCTCCTTCCTCCTCAAGGGGAGGACTCCTCACACTCTTCCCCTGCTCCAGCGTGGCGTCCCTCCCACAGGAGACAATCCTCCACGAACTTCTCCAACGTGGGTCCTTCCCAAACTGTTCCAGCATGGGTCCCTTCCACAGGGTGCAGTCCTTCAAGAGCAGACTGCTCCAGTGTGGGTCTCCCATGGGTTCATAAGTCCTGCCAGCAACCCTGCTCCAGAGTGGGCTCCTCTGTCCACAGGCTCACAGGTCCTGCCCAGGAGCCTGCTCCAGCATGGACTTCCCATGGGGTCACAGCCTCCTTTGGGCACATACACCTACTCCACCGTGGGGTCCTCCATGAGCTGCAGGTGGTTATCTGCTCCACTGTTAACCTCCATGGGCTGCAGGGGGACAGCCTGCCTCACCATGGTCTTCACCACAGGCTGCAGGGGAATCTCTGTTGCAGCGCCTGGAGCACCTCCTCCCCCTCCTTCACTGACCTTGGTGTCTACAGAGTTGCTCCTCTCACATATTCTCACTCCTCTTTTCTGGCTGCTGTTGTGCAGCAGCTGTTTCCCCTTTCTACATATGTTATCACAGAGGCGCTACCACCGTCTCTGATTGGCTCAGCCTTGGCCAATGGTGGATCTGTCTTGGAGCTGGTTGTCTTTGGCTCTATGGGACATAGGGGAACCTTCTAGCAGCTTCTCACAGAAGCCACCCTGTAGTCCCCCTGCTACCAAAACCTTGCCATGCAAACCCAATACACTTTGATATGAAAGCAGAATATGGGAACTATTCATGAATCCATACTTCATGGGGCAACAGGGCTCCACACTTTTCATAGAAGAGTCTGCAAGTAAAATCAGAGCTATTCACCCTCAGCTGTCTTTTACAGTCAACAAATACAAAAAAGGCACTTTTATGAAGCAATCTATCTAACCAATGTTAAAATAAGCTGAAATACACCTCTATATCTTGTAAGTGCCTCATTGTCTCCTCTCAGAATGAAGGGAGACAAAAATCACTGGTTTAAGTGTAGACATCTGTTCCACTGAACCCTGGCTAATGGCTGGATGCCCACCCACGCACTCTCTCACTTGTCAACAGGGCAGGGGAAGAAAATAAGGTAAAAAAGCTTGTGGGTTGAGATAAAAACACAGAGATAACTTACCAGTTGCTGTCATGGGCAGAACAAACTTGATTGGAGGAAAATTAATTTAATTTATTGCAAATTAAAATAGGTTTGGGTAGTGAGAAACAAAGACAAAAGATTAAAACATCTTTGCCCCCATCTTTTCCCGGGCTCAGCTTCACTCCTTCATTCCCAACTCCTTTTAGCTGCCCACATCCCCAGCAGTGCCCTCCTCACTATCCTGCAGTGATTGCCTTTTATTAAATATGTTTTCCCTGAGGTGCCACCATCTCGTCTGCTGGGCTCAGCTGTGTCCTGCAGTGGGTCCATTGTCTGCTGGAACCGGCTGTGTCTGGAATGGGGCAGCCTCGGCCTCTCCTCACAGAGGCCACCCCTGCAGCACCCCCCCACCAACATTTGGGCACCTGCACGCAATACACTGTTATTTGTGTGTAGTCCATGAGTCCAATCTTAGCACCCCAGCATACCGGCCTGTGCAATGGGTTGGCTTCAACAAGAACAGCAAGGTGGAGAATGCTGTGATGCATGATACTTGGGAAACCTCTGTGGAGCAGATCTTTACATAGAGTTTAACAGCTTGTCTCTCAAAGTTCAGATGAGTATTATAGAATCACAGAATCATAGAATGCTTTGGGTTGGAAGGGACCTTTAGAGGTCATCTAGTCCAACCCCCCTGCAGTGAGCAGGGACATCTTCAACTAGATCAAGGTTGCTTAGAGCCCTGTCCAACCTGACCTTAAAGGTTTCTAGGGATGGGGCCTCTACTACCTCTCTGGGCAACCTGTTCCAGTGCTTCACCACCCTCAGTGTAAAAAATTTCTTCCTTATATCTAGCCTAAATCTACCCTCCTTTAGTTTAAAACCATTACCCCTTGTCCTGTCACAACAGGCCTTGCTAAAAAGATTGTCCCCATCTTTCCTATAGGCCCCCTTTAAGTACTGAAAGGCCGCAATAAGGTTTCCCCTCAGCTTTCTCTTCTCCAGGCTGAACAGCCCCAACTCTCTCATCCTGTCCTCGTAAGAGAGGTGCTCCAGCCCTCGGATCATTTTTGTGGCCCTCTTCTGGACCTGCTCCAACAGCTCCATGTCCTTCTTGTGCTGAGGGCTCCAGAGCTGGACGCAGTACTCCAGGTGAGGTCTCACCAGAGCAGAGTAGAGGGGCAGAATCACCTCCCTCGACCTGCTGGCCACGCTTCTTTTGATGCAGCCCAGGATACGGTTGGCCTTCTGGGCTGCAAGCGCACACTGTTGGCTCATGTCCAGCTTTTCATCCACCAGTACCCCCAAGTCCTTCTCCGCAGGGCTGCTCTCAATCCCCTCATCTCCCAGCCTGTATTGATATCGGGGGTTGCCCCGACCCAGGTGCAGGACCTTGCACTTGGCCTTGTTGAACCTCATGAGGTTTGCACAGGCCCACCTCTCCAGCCTGTCCAGGTCCCTTTGGATGACATCCCGTCCCTCAGGCGTGTCAACTGCACCACTCAGCTTGGTGTCATCTGCAAACTTGCTGAGGGTGCACTCGATCTCGCTGTCTATGTCATTGATGAAAATATTAAACAGCACTGGTCCCAGTACGGACCCCTGAGGAACACCACTTGTTACCAGTCTCCATTTGGACATCGAGCCGTTGACCACTACCCTCTGGTTGCGACCATCCAACCAGTTCCTTATCCACCGAACAGTCCACCCATCAAATCCATATCTTTCCAATTTAGAGAGAAGGATGTTGTGGGGGACCGTGTCGAAGGCTTTTTGGAAGTCCAGATAGATGACATCCATTGCTTTTCCCTTGCCCACTGATGCAGTTGGTCCTTCATAGAAAGCCACTAGGTTAGTCAGGCAGGACTTGCCCTTGGTGAAGCCATGCTGGCTGTCTCGAATCACCTCCCTGTCCTCCATGTGCTTTAGCATAGCTTCTAGGAGGATCTGTTCCATGATCTTCCCAGACACGGAGGTGAGGCTGACAGGTCGGTAATTCCCAGGGTCCTCCTTTCTACCCTTTTTAAAAATGGTCACAATGTTTCCCTTCTTCCAGTCATGGGGGACTTCACCTGACTGCCATGACTTTTCAAATATTACGGACAGTGGCTTGGCAACTACATCAGCCAGCTCCCTCAGGAGTTATGATTATGATTTGGTTCCACTCTGACAAATTAGCTAGGCTTATCCACCAAAATCTTTAATATAATGGACTGCCAAATAGAGGAAAGATATCTATTGCCTTAGAATAAGAATTTCTAAACATGCCTGGGAAACTTTCAAACTAAACAAAAAGTTTTCTAATTAATTTTAATGTCTTCAAGGTAACATGGCCTATGGAGGTAGAAAGACAATTTCTGACTGGTACACAAATGGATGGATTGGGATTTGGGTAAATTTATCCATATATGCATACTGTATTCATGGAAATCTTAATAGAGATCATACTCAAACTTGTAACAAAATTTAATATTCACACAGTAATTATTTTAGATAGTTAATAGTTTATACTTTTTGTATACAGACCTAAAATGGATTCTTACATTGTGAAAAGCAGAGCATTGCTAAATCATATGTGTAATTTCTTTTAATAAGTGCTTCACATTTGTGGAATATTGCAATATGTTCTGCACCTCCATATGTTGTTGTGGCACCATGCCAGTTACAAATAAGCTTCCTATACAGTGCAGTTTTCATAGCCACACTTTAAAAATAACCTCAGAGGGGAAAGATAAAACATTGAAATCTGACAGAGAATCTGTCAAATGTCAGCTAGGATTACAGTTACACAGAACTTCCAATAGATATCTAAAGGCTTTTTATCTGTTGATGGCATGGCTGACTATAATTTTAAAATTAAAAAGATGGTCCAAATCTGTCTGTCTATGAGTAATATTTTTATGGGTTTCCATAATCAAATTAAATTTAAAAAATGGTAATGCTATCTGGAAAAAAAATAGTACTTTCTGACATTTGAATGGCAATAGGATGCACATATAAATACATGTTTAATTATGTGAATTGTAGAACAACTAATATATCCTGAATTTCTATACTATCTTTTATCCCACAGGATTCCATTCACAGGGGCTTTCACTATTCAGAACATTAGAACTATTCAACCAGTTTTCTTAAGAATGGATTGCTTTTGAAGGTCTTGTGGAACAAGAAAAATAATACAGTTCTGAAAACAGTGTGCAAGGAAGGCATTATAACTTACTGTATGCTTCCTGAAGACAGCATGCAAAGTATGAGTTGTAACATACAGTGAGCATACTTCTGCAGGAAACATATAGCAATGAAAATTTTCAGAATCTTAAAAATGGTGAACAAAATTTAACAAACAAGTACAATGAACAGAACTAAAGTTAAGCTTTCAATGTCTTGTTATCAGCCTAGAGCTTGACCTTAAAATCTTAACAGTATGCCTCATTCAATTCTCCATTTGTTCATGGAAAGCTGTGCACAGTATTACAATCTGTAGGATCTGAAGAATGATATATGCACTATAAACACATGCTTACAGTTTTCATTATATTTACTAGCTCCAGGTTCTTGTTTTACCCCTTTCTGGAAAAACACAAAAATGGTGAACTGATTTAACGTCAGTCCTGGTACCGAAGACTTCCTCCTGTGTAGCAGAAAAACTGATGAAAGTTTTAACCCTCTAAAATTTTAAGATATGTTTTCTTAGTATGGCTGTTCATGGTTTAAACCAACCTGAACCCATGTTAATGTAGCTATCCAAATCTCACTTCATAATCTTCACTGGCAGCACGAATTGGCTCACCTTCAATGTCACTAGCTCATGCTCAAGGCTGTGGTTACCATGTTCACTCAGCAGCTCCTAGCCTACTGGAACTGTGAGCAGATTAAACTATCTGCTCAAAGCATAGACAAAATAGATTCATGTCTGCTGAAAAATCTTATGTTCGTTTTATATACTATTTCACAAAAAGCATTAAAAATGTCTGATCAATCTGATATAATATTTCGACATTTGTACAGAGAATTAGACTGCTATTCAATTGGACTCAATCTGAATTTTTGAAAGAGCAATGTTGTCTGGGCTTTCTGGAAGTAATTTCTATACAGGATAAAGTACTTTAAGTGCAACAGTACTTTCTGCAGTAAGACAGTATACACTTAACATGTTGCTTAAACATATCCTGGTTTGCTGTGGTGGGCTAACTTTGGCTGGCTGACAGGTTCCCACCAAGCTGCTCCTCCTCCTCAACTGGACAGGGGGAGAGAAAATATGATGAAAGCCTGGTGGGTTGAGATAAGGACAGGGAGAGATCACTCACCAATTACCATCACAGGCAAAACAGACTTGACTTGGAGAAATTAATTTAATTTACTGTCAATCAAATCAGAGTAGGATAATGAGAAATAAAACCAAATTTTAAAACACCTTCCCCTCACCCCTCCCTTCTTCCTGGGCTCAACTTCACTCCCAATTTCTCTACCTCATCCCCCCAAGCAGTGCAGGGATACGGGGAATGAGGGTTACAGTCAGTTCATCAGATGTCTCAACAGAGACATCACAATGTCTCTGTTGCTCCTTCCTCCCCATGCTCTTCCCCAGCCTCAGCATGGAGTCCCACCCACGGAAGACAGTCCTCCATGAACTTCTCCAATGTGGGTCCTTCCATGGGCTGCAGTTCTTCACAAACTGCTCCAGTATGGGTCCTTTTCACAGGGTGCAGTCCTTCAGGAACAGACTGTTCCAACATGGATCCCCCGCAGGGCCACAGGTCCTGCTAGAACACCTGTTCCTGCATGGGTTCCTCTCTCCATGGAGTCACATGCCCTGCCAGGAGCCTGCTGCAGTGTGGGTTCTCCACAGGGTCAGAGCTTCCTTCAGGGCACCTGGTATGGGGTGCTCCACAGGCTGCAGGGTGGATATCTGCTCCACCATGGACTTCCGTGGGCTGCAGCAGGACAACCTGCTTCCCTATGGTCTTCACCATGGGCTGCAGGGGATCCTCTGCTCTGGTGCCTGGAATACCTCCTCTCCCTCCTTTTTCACTAACCTTGGTGTCTTCATAGTTGTTTCTCTCACATATTCTCACTTCTCTCTCCCATGTTGCTGTTGTGCAACATTTTCCCCTCCTTAAATATGTTATCACAGAGGTGCTACCACTGTAGTGATTGGCTCAGCTTTTGCCAGCAGCAGGTCTGTCTTGGAGCCGGCTGGCACCGGCTCTATCGGACATATGGGAAGCTTCTGGCATCTTCTCACAGAAGCCACACCTGTAGCCCCCCTCACTACCAAAACCTTGCCGTGTAAACCCAATACATTTGCTCAGAGGTTCTTAAGGTTCCTTAGAGGATCTTAAACATATCTTGTGGCTTCCTCTCTTCTGAGATTTTCCTTCTAATTCCAACACTAGCCAAATTTAATTATAAAACAAATATCAGATGCATTAAAGAAGATTTAATTCAGGCTTTTCTTTGTACATCAGGAGAAATTGTAAGCTGTTACCCTGTTAGCATTTTACAGTAAAATCAAAGTTTATGTAATCAGATATCCTAATTTTGGAGTGAAAATTAAATTCTTTGAAGCTTGCTTCCATTCAGTAGCAGTGTGAAAACTATCAGATATAAATGGAAACCAGAGAAAAAGTCCAAAGATGGACAATATCCAGAGATATTGTCTGAAAGACAATATTATGAAGATGGAGTACTCTCTTGCTGATATCTTGAGAGGAAGATCCTAAAATATTGTATTAGCTTAAAAAAAAAAAAAAGAAA
Organism: Balaeniceps rex; assembly: GCA_013401315.1. NCBI lineage: Eukaryota > Metazoa > Chordata > Aves > Pelecaniformes > Balaenicipitidae > Balaeniceps > Balaeniceps rex. The sequence goes on along the minus strand of VYZW01024865.1, from coordinate 19,343 downwards.
TGACAGGACAGTGTTGCAAACAAAAGTTGGGTGCCTATAGTCCAGGACAATTTTGTAAATCCTGTAACAGAATCACAAAAAGAACACAGAAACCTACACACCAAATTAAGCATCTGAGTTCAACATTCAGGTACCGCTGACATTCACCAAACTTCTAAAAGCTGGACTTCTGTGTTTCTACAGATGAAGTCATACAGTTGTGTAAATTTATCCACAAAACTATTGAAGCCTGTCAAAACTACAGAACTAATTCTTGATGTTTAAATCCCTCATGCATTCATAAACCAAGTAATTTCTCATTTACATTTGGAGCTTTATCTGATAGAGGTGTCTAGAGACTACTACTACATGAAACACAGAGTAAATTGAATGGTCTTGTTCTTACTGAATAGGCTAATTTTCTTCCTGATTTCAAGTGGTAATTTGCACTGTGAAAGCTGTAATAAGTGTATTATAGGAAAGGAAGAAGACAAGAAGGTGCCACTCTTTTTTCATTGATTTTTTTTGTTTAATTGTTATGTATTAAGAATTAACATGTATTATTAAGTCTTGTGCTCGGGAGTCCAGACCTGGACACAGCACTCCTGATTTTGTCTCAAACACTCAATGTAATATCTCTCAACCTGTAGGGATGTTCTAGGATGTTTCAATAAACAGCAGATACATGTATGTGGGCAACTGAACGGAGCCCTTCATCTCCTTTGGTAGGCTTTTGATTTGAACAGGTCTGCTCTGAAAGTACTTGTTTCCTCCACTGACTACAGTGAAGGACTAAAACGACTAGCTCAGATGAAGACACCTATTAGCAACAGTGAGTGGGGACAGTCAAGAAGGTGAGCTATTCTGCATGGCCATCTTTGTAATTTTGGATGTAGTTTTCCACCTTGGATTTTCTGAGAAATTACAAGTCAACAAACTTGTAGAAGATTAAATCAGGTAAAAATAATTGATAGAATATGTCTAGGGAATATTTAGTGAATTAAACTGAAATTACAGAGATCATATATGTCTTTATGTATCTTTACTATAAATGGCACAATTTGGGTAATAGGCTTTATAGTTCTAATTTACACAAAAGGCCGTATCTTCCATCAAATCTAGAGTTAATCTTATCTATCATGATATGAAATTACATTACCATGGGCAACCATGATATAGTCAATATCCAGTCAGATTGGTATGGGTTGAGATCAGTAGGCAAACTCCATTGTGTCCCTAGATTTATGCATGAGGGAGTAGACTAAACAATTGTGAAATCTCTGATCTAAGTCCGTGTATCTATAATGTTGCCTTAAAAATCTAAGTACAACATGACTGCATTGTTGAACTCATGACTGAGTTCAGGCTGACTACATCAGGCTTTGTAGATAATGCCCGTAAATTAGGTAGAAGCTTTTAAGAAGGACTCTATAACTGACATTTATCATGTGATATCACCACATGGGAAGGTGTAGATGATGCTGGTTAAGCTCATTCATACTGTAACTATACCTAACTATTAAAATCATGGTGAGAAATGAAGTGGACCCAAATTTTTCTGCTCTTACCCCAAAACTCAACTAACACATAAGCCTGAGACAGGGGCTTTGTCAAGATAGTTTGGATGCTACCTCAGCTTAAAGATGTTCCTGAGCCCCTTCTTAAAATATAATATGGACATATGTTTTTGGTATAAATACTGAAGAAGGTTTGTCTTTAGAGTTTTACATGTTCAGAAAATGTAACTCCTCAGTTGTCTGAGCTCCTTTTGACCTGCACAGCGGAGGTAAGGTCATCTTATTCCAAAGCCATTGGCTGCAAACTGTACTGGAGATTGCGCCACTCAGATCCTTTGCGCTAGTCAGCAAACACAAACTGAACAAAGAAAAGCTGTAAGTATCTTCTTAGATAAAAGAGCTCCCAACAGACATAGAACAGGCAAAGCACAATCCTGTGTCACCATCCTCACAAGAGGAAACCACAGGTTCATGGAAGGAAATTAATTCTTTTTTACCCAGTCCTGTTAGCCCCACCTTGCTGATGTGCATTGTGTATGTGGCACTGCATTAAGGGAAGAATTTATAGGAACTACTACATATATTTTTTCTTTTACACACTCTTACCATACCATTGGTATTTCTTTTTTGCTTCAAGATTTTTATTTTTATTTTTATTTTTATTTTTATTTTTATTTTTATTTTTATATTTTTATATATTTAATTTTATTTCTTATTTTTTATTTTTATTTTTATTTTTTATGTAGTCTCCAAATGATTTTATTCAGATTTACTTGTATTTTGGTTTTACTTCTGTTCTATTTTAACTCAAATATTTAAACAAATAAAACCTATCTCTAGTGAACCGTTGCAGTTTAAACCAAAACAAAACAGTTTAACATAGAGTACTAATTTTATTCATTTCTGCTAAGCTTACCAGCATTTTAGCACTAGAGGAGCAGGGTCTAGTGTTTATTTAAATTGAAAGGTTAAACTGAAAAGCACTTACATTAAGAAATTCTATATGTTCAGATTTGCTGAGATACAAACATCTTTATTTATTTTTTAATTCCATTTGTGTTACTTGAAATTGGTTTTGGTCACAATTGCAAATACCCAAAGGTGAGCCCAGTCTGACTTTGTACTAGAATGACCCTGGTTACAAGGTAAACTATAAACTGATTTCTTGATTTTTTAATACTTGACTTTGCCAGCTAAATAACAGAATTACCTACATACATACCTGAATACACCTGCATAGATATATTCATACATTTATATACATATATGTCCTGGTTTCAGCTGGGTTAGAGTTACTTTTCTTCCTAGTAGCTGGCATAGCGCTGTGTTTTGGATTTAGTATGAGAAGAATGCTGATAACACACTGATGTTTTAGTTGTTGCTAAGTAGGGCTTAGGCTAGTCAAGGACTTTCTTTTTCAGCTTCCCATGCTCTGCCAGGTGCACAAGAAGTTGGGAGGGGGCACAGCCCAAGATAGTTGATCCAAATTGACCAAAGGGCTATTCCATACCATATGATGTCATGCTCAGTATATAAACCGAGGGGAGTTAGCCGGGGGGCAGCGATCGCTGCTCGGGGACTGGCTGGGTGTCAGTCGGCGGGTGGTGAGCGGTTGCATCACTTGTTTTCTTTTCCCTGGGTTTTGTTTGTCTCTCTCGTTCTCCTTTTCATTACAATTATTATTATTATTATCATTATTATTATTACTATTATTATTATTTATTTCAATTATTAAACTGTTCTTATCTCAACCCGTGGGTTTTCTTACTCTTGCCCTTCCGATTCTCTCCCCCATCCCACCGGGGAGGGGGAGGGTGAGCGAGCGGCTGCATGGTGCTTAGTTGCCGACTGGGGGTAAACCACGACAATATATTTGTGTGTGCACCCCTTGAAATATGATGGGCTTCCTTGTATAACTGAAAGCTGCTAGGTTCAAACTGAATGCTTCTAATGGGAAAAGAAGCATAGACATTTGTCTGAAAGTCAGTGAGAGAGGAAGATTTGATTCACCTACATCACCACTTCAAATCCAGCATACAGTATTTAAACTGTTGTCCACCACCCCTCCTTATGCAGGTAATTCTGTTGAAATCAGTGTACTTAATCTAATGAGGAATGACTATCCATGACAGAAATGAGAGCTGCAGAATGAACGCTAACTAAGCAATAAAAATATGTTTGGGATTTTTTTACATCTCACAGAATCATATAGTCCGTGATAGATTAGTTATACAATACCAAAGTCAAATAACTATAGCAGGATAGTATTATGAGAACCTCTGCTACCAAAAAGTCACTGGGTTCTTCTGGCTATGCCAGAATGGACAAAGAAATATTTTTCTTTCATGTCAGCTAGCTATTTCTTTATGCAATATCCTCTTCTGTGGATATTGCCTCTCACTGTAGCAAAGAAGTACAGCAGAAATAAAAAGTAACTGTTCATGCTAAAGGAATAATTTTCCACCATTTAGATCTCTCTGTTCTCAGAAAGGCAGCTGAGAAGAGAGTACTTATGTTATTACACTTGTGGTAAGGTGGTTTGCAATGCATTGCATTGAGCTCAGAAAAATCCCTCCCTGAAAAACAATATAAAAAAAAAAATTACATTTTTAGTAAATTTATTCAGACATTGCTAGTACCATCCTCTTCTCTCCAGAGAACTCTGAAACAAAGAAATCTGTCAGACTGAGATAAGCATCAACCTTTATATGGAATGTAATCTCCTCTTAATAAATATAAAGTATACATCCAAAATAATATTTGTCTAGGATTTGCCCAGTATGACATGATCATGAAGTCCATTAAGAGACTCTCTAAGCCCTTTTGAAACACCATAGATATAAAAAGCCTGGATATAAAGTAATTTAAGTTGCACACTGAACAAATATCTCTAGGAATACTAAGCATGAATGATTATTATGGTAATTCTGGGGAATTGTAAAGAAGCAGTGCCAGCAATGACAGCAATGACAGCATGAGGGCATCACAAGATCATAAGATGTATAATCAGCTGTCATTAAAGCCACTTGCAAGCTTATGTTCATATACTCATATAAAAAAGCATCCATTTCTTGCATAATAGCTACCAAAGACACCGTTAGGAACACCATTTTTGTAAAAACAATGTTACTGATCCATCCTTTCACAAACTAATTTACAGACAATATGATCTATCAACAGATAAGCAGCAGAGAGCATGTAATTTTATTTACTGATACCTTGTAACTGTTTCTTATATCTGTAGCGTAAATTTGCTCTTGCGTTGTTTTAGAAAATGCATTTCCTTTCATAAGGCCTTTAAAATCTTAAGTAATGTAAAGTTACTTCTTCCTATAAAATCTCAAAGTAGTATCCTCATTAGAGATGTCTAAGGCAGACACATCTTGACTGTAGCACACATTATTAAATATTAAAAATAATAATAAAGGGTTATTAATATAATTCTGTTCTTTTGTTTTGAAAGAAGTTATTTTCAGTTTCTGTCTGGAAAAGGAAAGCAAAAATATTACCTGAGTAACGTAAGAATAAACCTATCTGTCACAATATTCCATTCCTAATAGTAGCTGATAATGGATACTTGGAAAAGAAAACAGGACTTTAAAGACAGCAACAGCATGTGAACATATTTCTCCAAGTAATCCCCCAACTTCCAGCTGTGTAATAAGTACATTCTAAGCTAGAAGCAACATGTTTGCCTCTGACCACTTGGATAGATTTTCTTTCCACTGCTTGCTGAATCCATGAGACTTGTTATCATCCAGGTGACAAGTTCCACAGCTTTAATAATGTTGTATGAAGCTTTTATGAGCTGCACCAGTTTCCCACCGTGGCTAATTTATAAACTGAGAAAATTACAAGACTGTGGCCTGATCTACCACTTCTATTACTAGCATCACCAAAGCATATTCTGTGACCAAATGACTAGATCAGTTTTCTCTTGTTCTTAATTTATAGTAGGATAATGAGCTCCAACTGCAAAGACAGTGCTAGTGTTATCTTTTTCTCTTTTTTCTTTCTATTAATTGCTTGATGAAAGCTACCAGCTTTACAATTTTTATGCAAACACTTCATGTTAAAAATCTAGTATTTTATGTTAAAACCGAACAGCAAAAAAAACCTAACCCCAAAATGGCTCATGACTCCCTACTTGCACTTTTGAGATGACCACGCTAATTTTTATTTTATTTTATTTTTTTAAGAGACACATTATTCTGTGCTTCTGTATATCCTTTTGTGCTTGGATAGGGAAGGCAGCCTTCTCATCCATCTCCCTCATTTACCTACTATTCCTATTCCCATATTTCTTTCCTTCTTTCCGTGTTTTTCCAAAGTCTTTCTTTCTGCAGTGGTTTCCTAGGTAATTTCCAGATATCTACTTTGCTAGATATGCTACTTAGATATAAATGTGCACTACATACATCTCTGAGAAGCACTTTCCGCCTGTCAGTCTTGGCCTACTGCCATAGACCTCATCCTCTCTAATACTGCTGGCACGCTTCAGAGAGTTTCTGTCTTTTTCTTACCATGGTACTCAGCCTGCTGTACCTGTTATGTAGTTCTGACATGTCCATATATTTCTATTCCTTGCCTAGCTGACAAAATGGCAAAAGAATTATGTCATCCATTAGGACAGGCTTGCTTCTACTCCATTAAAAGGGATATGAGATTAGTATCTGGACAGCCTCACCTTCACTTGCAAAGTGTAAGTGGACACTGCAGCCTTCTTATAGAAAGATTCTGCTGCTTTCAGTACTATGATTGTAATGGGTAATGACAACCATTTGGATAAATACAAAAATTATCTAATTGAAGATTAAAGGGAAAAAATCAGAAATTACTATGGTTTCTTTAAGTCAAGCGAAGAATATTATGAATTTTTTCCACCACTTTGACAAAACTAACCACTGGCTGCACTTTCCTCCATAATTCCACATCGCTGTTCTATTCTGCGGCATATAACACTTAATAATGTTCTCCCATTCACCCCTTTGCTGAATGCATCAGAAATAAAGCAGGCAAAATATATCTTTCCACTAATAAGAGAATTCTCTAGGAATATAGGAAAAATTGCTAAATTTCTTCCTGTTGCTCTCACTGAGAGTCAGGGTGAATAACATCAACTTCTAAGTGCTCAGGAACTTTCAACTTGATGACTTTTTATAAAAAAGTGAACTGACCAGTCATTGCAGTTCCTTGTATCTCTGAGGACAAATGAAACAAGGTACTCTCTGCGCTGGTGCTCTCAAATTTTCCTCCATTTCATGGTTTGGGGATGTTACATCCCTTTTACTCAGACTTAATATTCAGACTTCCACTTTATAACTAACATCCTTTGCATGAAACATTGCATGTATTTTAGGGGCCTGTTACTATACTAGAAAATTTTGTAAAAGCAGCCTAGTAGTGTTTAGTATATTTGTCTCTTTACAGCACCCCATGAAGTAGGAAAATGCAACTTCACAACCATAGAAGCAAGGCAACTAAACATCCCTGAAAGTTCAAGCTAAGTCCCAAGACCTTGTATGAAACGTTGCAGCAGGGAACTTAAATAATGTTATTTAAATCCTAGGAATGTTCTTTAACCCCTCCTAAGGGTTTGCAAAAATTCTATTAGTGGAAGGTATTTCCTGACAACAAGAAGGAAATCCTCCCAAAAATCAAAACCAGGCCTTTTTGTTCTAACAATCAGTTTAGCCAAATAACTGTAATATTATGGTTCTAGCATCACTCACTACAAGAGATACAGTAACTTAAAACTGAATTTACACAGAAACAGAAATAAGTCAGCATGACACTTAGCAGGAATCTTTGGTTCAATCACTGACAGGCGTAATCTAGACATGCATACTTTACCATGTTCCAGGAGACTCATCCCCCCCTCCCCAGCCCCTGCTAAGGAATTAAGATACATAGATGCATTCAGTATTTTCTAAAAGACTCTTGTGTGCCTGTAGATTCCAGATAATGGATCCAAGATGGTTTTTATTGCTAGTATTCCACATACAATTTAATTTCAGATTCTTTTAAACTTAAAACTGAACAAAGACATCAATCATTAATTCAAGACCCACAAAGCGCTCCATCCTTAAAAGAAATGGATAAGTCTGGGGGAATGGCTAGTAGATACTGTAGGGACATAGTAATGAGTCAACAGGAATGAAGTAAGGGATTTATCTTTCCTACATGAAAGCACTTTTTTATACAGTGTCTTTCATTATTTTATTGATTTTCCAATTTCAAATCTGCTTTGAAAAAACGTATGTTTCTTTTATCATCTGTAGCTGCTGATTAGAGTGTACTTCTGGTATTAAGGTTTTATATTTTAGCTTGTAACTGTGAGTCAAAGCATAAGCTTGGCTTTTACTATGGTACAGGTAAATGCACAGCTGTAAAAAACAGTGCAATAAACAGACATGCAACAGGGAATGCAAAATGGGCATTTGAAGATAAAATTAAAAATAAGGTTAAGTAGAATGTTATTGAATTAATTGTTATCATAATATCTGTGGTGAGCTTTAAGCATTGTCCTTTAACAAACATAAGCACACATTCATACATACACATACACACATGCAGACACACTTAGATAAAGTTGATTTATTAAGACTTATATGGTTCATTCTGCTGCATTAAAATTTTTACAAAACAAAGAAAAATAAAATGTATGGACATGTTTATTTGAAAGTGAAGCCCTTCTATATCACTTGGGATTAACATGGTATGGTGACAGGAACTGTGCAAACAGAGAGTAAAAGACATTTTATGGAGAGCCCTAGCTGAAAGCTACTCCAGTCCAAGGATCGTCTCAGACAGATTGGACTAGGGTTGAAAAATCATGTTACTGCGTATTGCCAACAACATACGTAGAAGAGGTATGTCATCATCCACATAAATCTCCCTTCATTTGTACAGCAATGTCAATAGGACAAAAGGTTATAAAAATCCTTAATATCTTTATTAATTCTGTACAGACTGAGGTGAAGAACATGGTAGAGAGTGTTCTATTTTGAGTAGGCTTAAAGATACCAAACAAAAAGTACGGTAGTAGTAAAAAAAAAATAAATTTAAAAAATTTTAAAAAACCCAGTAGAGTATAAGTAAATAGGTTTCAAACCTGAGGAGGTGCAATAACATATGTGGCATTTCTTGAAATACTGAAAAATTGTGGAAACTATTAATATCTGAAATTACCAATTTTATACTACAACATGAAGTTTGTGAATAAGGGAGGATAATACTGGTAGTTGACACAGTCTTATATTCAAACTCTGTAAAAATTGCTGTAAAAAAAATTCAGAGGAAGGTGTGGGGAATTCAGTAATGGGCAACTACTGTGGGAGTAAAGATTTCTGTATTATTAGTTTTTCCTTGCCCTCAGCAGTATGCCATTGTTTCATAATGTGAACTATGAGACTCTATTTTGACTCTTATTTAACATCAGGTAAGGAGTCCACAACAATTTTGGAGTGCACTGTTATTCTGCAGACACCAGTTGAGTCATTGTTGATTTATACATGTGTGAGTAAAGCCAGATTCGTTCCCTTTATTGTGAGATAGGGAAGGGATAGTTCTTCTCTAACTGCCACAGTGTTACGATCCAATTTGGATGAGAGGAAGGCCCCCTTGCGTTCTAACCAACCTCAGATGAGTCTGGGAGGTTAGGGGTGGCTAGACCAACCTCTCATTTCAAGTTCGATCCCTTCAAGCGAGATTAAGACACAAATGAGGTCAGATGTCGTGAGTCCACCCATTTATTAAACCACTCATGAAAAAAGAAACAGCGATAGGAAAGAAAGGAAGGAAGGAAAGGAGGAAATTAAAGCAAGAGTTCGGGATAAGGAAGCGCAACTAGTCACCACCATGGATCCACAGCGTCCTGGGGGTCCTTGCTTCTGGGGTCTTCGGTAATGGGGGATCTCCGTGATGGGGGATCACCAACGGGGTCTTCGGTGGTGGTGTCCGAAGTGGGATCTCCCCTTGGTGGTGGTGGTGGTGTCCGAAGTGGGATCTCCCCCCAACAGGGTCTGGGGCAGTGGTCTTTTATAGGATGCGTGCCTAAGGCAACATCTCCAGCTCGCGCAACCCAGGGCGATGGCATGTCTCTGAGCCTCTCCCATATCCCGTTATCTATATCAAACAGGAGGCTCCTGGTGATTGTGTGAGCAGATAACATCTTGCACAATCTCCTGCAAGATTCTGTTATGTCCTTGTCGGCAAGCTTTGAGATGGTTGTTTAGCTGTTTCGTCCCTCACACACAGTGAGACAAAACTTCTTATAGGCAGTTCACTACCTACTCACTGTCTTATCGGAGTAAAGGAAATGGTATGAGTGAAGGAAAGGAAAACACAAGAAAAGTAGAATAACTTTTACATCATTTGGTGGAATTACAATGAGAAAAATGTAAAAAAACCACATATGTATGGCTTGAATAAGTGATGGTAAGGAAAGAATACGGGCTGCTGTTCTGCTGGGTGGTCAACAAAAAATACAGCTTCAATTATTAGGGATCGCTAATAAACAGGAAGGAAGACAGGAGACCACATGGCTCAGTAAGGACCTCCTGGTCAAACTACAGTGTAACAAAGAAATGCACAGGAAGTGGAACCAGGGCCATGTAAACTGGGAAGAATATAGGGACGCTGCCTGGATGTGTAGGGATGAGATCAGGAAAGCTAAGGCACAGATGGACCTAAATTTGGCAACGGATGTGAAGAGTAATAAGGGTGTCTACAGGTACTTTGGTCAGAAAAGGAAGAGTAAAGAATATGTGCCCTGCCTGGTAAATAAGACAGAAGAGCTAGTGAGAACTGACATGGAGAAGGCTGAGGTCCTCAACAATTTTTTTGCTTGAGTTTTCAATTGCAGCCTCTCTTTCCACACCTCTCAAGCCCCTGAAACTCAAGGCAGGGACTGGGGCAATGAAGTCCTTCCCATCATAGGAGAAGATCAGGTTTGAAAGCACCTGAGGAACCTGTGAACATGCATAAGTCCATGGGATCCGACAAGATGCACCCCAGGGTCCTGAGGGAATTGGCTGACTAAGACACTCTCCATCATATTTCAAAAGCTATGGCAGTCAGGAAAAGTCCTCAGTGACTGGAAAAAGGGAAACATCATGACAATTTTCAAAAAGGGTAAAAAGGAGGACCCTGGCAATTACTGACTGTCAGTCAGTAATGCTTCTCCTCTGGTTGGGCTGTCTATCACCTGGGTTAAGAAATTATCCTTGACGTTCTCCAAGAGTCTCCTGGACAGTTTACAGCTTGCTGTGCTGCTTTTCCAGCAGATGTCAAGGTGATTGAAGTCCCTCAGTAGGATTAGAGCCTGCAAATGTGATGGTTCCCGTAATTGAAGTAAGAACGCTTCATCTACAGGCTTCACTTGGTTGGGCGGCCTGCAGTAAACACCAACCACGAGGTTTCCTTTGTTAGCTTTGCCCCTAATTTTTATCCATAAGCTCTCAGCCTGTTCATTGCTGTTTTTCAAAGGCAGTTCTGGGTAGTCAATTCATTTTTTTACATACAGGGAACACCCCCTGCCCTTCCTTCCTTGTCTGTCCCTTCTGAACAGTTCATAGCCATCGATTGCAGTGCTCCAGTCATGCAATTCATCCCGTCACATTTCAGCAATAGTGATTAGATTGTAGTTTTCTAGCTGCACAGTGGCTTCCAGTTCCTCCTGTTTGTTACCCATGCTGGGTGACATGCATTGGTATAGAGGCACTTCAGTTGGGCTATCAACCTTGCCATCTTTTTAGAGGAACATGCCCAAATTCCTTTGAGGCATTTCACAGGTGTTTCCCTTTTGGTTCCTAATACATCAGCAGCCACTGGCTTTTATCTATTGCTCAAAGCTCCATCACCTTCCTCTGCTAAATCTAGTTTAAAGCTCTCTGTGTAAGCCTGGACAGCTTCTTGGCAAAGACCCTGTTGCTGGACTTGGTCAGGTAAATCCCATCAGCTCCCAAGAGACATGGCTTCTCAAAGGTAGATCCATGGTCACAGCATACAAAACCTTAAGTATGGCACCAGCCATGTGGCCAGGCATTGACCTGTTCAATTTGTCTCCTTCTTCCTGAACCCCTTCATCTGACCGGGAGGATAGAGGAGACCACTTATGCTTTAGATCCGTTTAACATTCCATGACTTTTGCTCCTCTAGACTCCAAACTATTTCTTTAAATGTAATTTGTTTGTACAGAATTTTATACATTATTGCAGCTATGTTTTAAAAGAAAAAATCTTTAACAAATAAATCTTCCACAAATAACAAAATGTAAAATAGTATAGAGCATGTTTCAGACGTACCCCATAATGCCTTTCAATCAGATCCTTCTCCCTCTGACAATGTCAGCAAAGCCCATTTCCATTCTAGACTCTCTTCTCTCTGGAAAAATCTCTTTTAGAGATCATCTCTTTTGTTGTCAACCACAAGGTCTGCAGAGAAATTTCCTTAATTTATTCTTTGATTTATGTGCAGAAAATTCTATTACATTCAAACCAGAATCTGAGTTCCTGAATACTAAGCAAGAATAAGAATTCTTTAGACTAAAAACAGTTGGGAGAAAATAAATTACTGGGCATAAGATTCTGTCAGCTCTACTAGGCTGTGGAAAATTACTAAATACTTTTTCACTGTGTTTTGATCCAGTCTTCTACTGAAAATTGCAAAATATTTAGCTTCTAATCCTCAAAGGCATTCAATGGGTATAAAGCCCATTGAAATTCAAAATGTGCAACACTGAAACTTCTGGATGACAGATCAGATGCCCTTGCAAGATTTTTCAACTTTTATCTTCTGGTGGTCAGATTCTGTTTCTTTTATTTTATAGGACACGTTGAAAAGCAATATGTAGCACAATTGTGGTGATCACAAAAGTTTGCAAAAAGAGATCTTATTTTAATAACTTCCATTATGAATTATAAAGTGTATAATGAATGCAATGTGAGATGCTTTTTCCTAGAATTTACTAAATGTGCCAGGTGATAGAAAGGAGGAGGAAAAAAGATATATAAGATGGATTCAGACCACCACTGAATCTTGATTTCATTGGAATTGTTACGAATGTTTTCACTTTTTGCAATCTCAAAATTTATTAAAAAGTTAGTTTTTGTCTTCTGAAAAGTTTGAAGTAGGCTTTTCAGTGGAATCTCCTGAAGGACTATAAGACTTGATAGACATTGTTCCCAAAATAGAATTACAGTAAATGCTATCTCATTTTTAATATATGTATCACAATTCACATCTAAATACTATTTCTTAGTTTAGTAAATTTGTAAATTGAAAAGGAATATGTAATAAATAGAAACATTATGAATTCTGAAAGTACTGAAATGTCATTTGATGTGACGAAGTTAAATAATAAAAAGTAGAAACTGTGCTTTAAGTTAACTACCTTTCTTAAAAAGAGAAATGTGTAAAATCCCAAGTTTCTTTTTAGATAAATAAGTTATAATAATTGTTCTTTGTTTTCTAAACTGTTCCAAGTTTTAAAATTTCATTTTACCATTACATTGCTAAAATATAGCTGTCAAAAATATTTTTAGCGTTAGTGGAATGAAATGTTTTCTAAAAGTCTTGAAATATGCAAATATCTCTTCAATTCTTTATTGTTGCACTGGTAGAACTTACTTCAGGTATCCAGTGGTCTGAACACAAATAAAATGACAATAACATCAGTTCCAAGTTACTAGGTAGTTCCTTCTTAGTAACTGACATAAAAAAAAAAAAAAATCTCTGCAGGTCTATTTTCAGATATACTGAATAATAGAGAGTGATTTTAACTTTTGGAGAAAATGACTGATAGTTGGCATTGTTTCTTTCTTTTCCAAACACAGCTGGAATGGAGTTGAAGTCTAAAAGACCTTTTGTCAGTAATACAATAAGGAGTGTGAAAGGGAGCCTGCACTGCTTCTAACAACTCTGAAGACAGTTAACTTATGCTCCACAAGTTTTGTTCATCACTTAAAAATGCGACTTTCCAGAGAAAATAAAAAAGGTTACCAACACAAATGAACTACACTACAAAGAAGAAAGTAATGTATTGTGAATGATAAGAAAGGTCAGTTTGAGTTGCCAGCAAGGCAGTCTTTCATTAACAGATCAAGAAGTTTAGACCACTAAATTAAGACAAGATTTTTTTTAGGAAGGGGTGACAATAGAGTCTAGTAATTTTTTCAGTTAGATATAAGAAATAAATTTTCACACTGAGCAAAGCCAGTGAAGCCATGGACTGTCTATCAGTGCTTGAGCAGTAAACACTGAGCCTCTGTTCTACCTTTGATATGCATGTAGAAGAGAGTGTCCTTGGAGTTTAATGTTAATTTCCAGATTACTCTAAGAAGGCTGCTCTTCAGCAGACTGTTCTGATCATGCTGTTGAACTTTAAAATCTTTAGTATGTGGCCATTAAGTATTCTGCAAATGTGTTCTACACCTGATGTGCTCTTATAAGCTGCCAGGATTTAACAATTGACCTGTGATGGATGAAGTGAGAAGAGCAAAAGCAGTCTGCAGAGTACCAGTGTCCAAACTCTTGCTGTGGTCTGACTGACTTCAACAAGCAATACTGAAGTTTTATGTCTGATCAAAGAAAAAGAGAAAGGCTATTGCTTCATCTCTATCACAGATTCAGCAAATTCCTTCACATTTAAAGTGGGAAACCTAGCTTGTAAAGGTACTCCAAGCAACTTCTACTCCAAAATGTTTTTTTTTCCCATATCCCCTTGCTTTCTCTGCCTCTCCTTACCCTCTGTAAACAATTTCAGGGTATTTTACTGATAGAAATTAGATTTGTGATGTGTGCTTCTTGAAGTAATATCAAGGGTATAGAATGTTCTCCACTTTTATTTTACCTGGTCACAGATAATAAAATAATCCTGCTTTTTCAGGTACTGCAGGAACTTCAGTCTGGTTTTAGCTGTTCACTTGAATTGGTCTATTCTCACTGGACAAGATCAGAATAAACTAATTTTCAGTTGAAATCCTTCACGTATGCCACTTATGTTGAGTATGCATATGCTTGTTAATATTTTTAAAAGCTGTTATACAGTCTTACTAAGTACTCATTTTATTCCTTCAATGTGGAAAAGAAATTATAGATCATAATTGTTAACAGTAAGCATCCTGAATCATTACTTCTCTTAAATATGAGTTCGATTTCTGGCTTAGATACCAAGAGAATTTTGTTAGTTATCCTATTAATTTCAGTAAATACCAACAAGAGCTCAGTTCATTAAAGGTATTTAGATATAAATCTCTCACTGATTTCCAGTGCTTGTATTTCTATAAAGAACTATACCAAAGCATCATCTTCATACACCAAAACCACATCTACTACATGTTTTGATACATTGCCTACTGAGCACATTTATTTTCATACTTGTATAGATACAGTGAATTTCTGGGGGCAACCTGCCCCATGAAATTGGGTGTTGTTTTATTATTTAAAAAAATTTGTCTGACCTGAGAGCTACCTGAGGACAGTCCTCAGGTACAACAGATAACTTAATAAATATTTTCTATGGCCTAGTTTACCTGTCAAAGGAGGATGAGAAATTAAGTTTTGCTTAGAGTAACTCAGGAATAATTACACAGTTTCAAAGTAATGCTGTTTCACATTCTTAATTTATGGCATGGTACCAGTTAGTCTTTAAGGAAGCTATGCTA
>VYZW01024864.1:210779-254054 GCA_013401315.1 Balaeniceps rex | reverse complement strand
GATTTATCACTCCCTTTGCCTGCTGAACCTGTAGGCAATTTTTCTGTTGTCTGTCTGGTACCTCGAGTTATTATACAAAGAAAAGGCATCTGATATGCAGCAAAGATGGAACTGAGGAGGAGACCGAAGAGAAAATATCCCAGAGATGACCACTGTGACCATGTTAGTTCAAATATATCAGTCCTCACATTTGTGGTAGCCCTTTACCCAAAGCTTATTTGGACTTCTCTAAAATAGGCACACGGATTTTTGAACATTGATAATAGGTATGTTCCCTCGACAGAAGCTCATTCTCAAGAGAGAGTCTGTAAACACATTTTTCGGATGAGTAGTGAACAGTGCATTCCTTGTTACTGTACAAGGCAGCACCCATTTTCATGAGTTTCAGCAGTGATTTTGGATGATAGTTGGGACTAAGGCTGGATGTGCAGACACAAATCACTCTCATGGGAGCATTTCTCCGAAGTCTCTCTATTGGAGGGTCTTCCTTTTATTCCTCTGATGATCTTTTTCTCCATTTCCTTGTGTTGATGACCTGAATGTGATCAGAAGACAGCTACCATGCAGGACAATATTNTGTGTGCTCACCTATGGACACTGTGCTCACAGTTCCAACCACCTTCTGTCATGGATTGTTTCTTTTTGCTTTGGAGCCAGTTCTGCCATCTATGCCTACATATGAATGCATATACAGTGTCCATAGATGTCCAGTCACCAGATGCTCAAAATTAGTCTTCAAACTCCAGCCTACAATTTCTGAGGTACATTCACAGATAGGATATGAAGAAAAAATTAGAACACATAAAGTGTTGAATTATCATGACTCCACAGCAACCTTCACCCATTACAACAAATTTGGAAGGCACCACATGTTGGCGTAAAATAACAGGGTCCCAAATCCCTGGTCTAACCATCCAGAGGTTTAGCCAGCATAATGCAGAGTAAATGGGATAACATGTGATCAGAGGACCATCAGTAGTATCTATGACTTGGTATAGATATCTGCGGAAACAAAAACTTTTGCAAAAGCAGACTCCTGGATGGATTGGTGTGTTCTGATCCGGGTAGAAAATCCCCATCTCCCAAAGACTCTACAGTACTGAGGCTCCTTTTACCATCTCTGAATTGGGAAGTTCTTCAATTACTTGAAGACAGGGTTAGAGGGAAGGTGAAGATGGACAAGCTGCCCAGGGAGTCTGTGAAAACTCTGTTGCTGGAGAACTNTTATCATAAGACAGCTACCATGCAGGACAATATCTACTCAAAATGGGAATACTATTTCTTCCTAATCTCTTCTGCCATGTCAACTTGGCAGTTCTCCACTACCAGTCTCAGCACAGCTTTTCACTCTGATTATCCATCAGAAAAAGACTCAGATATTTTTCCTAAATTTCTGTTTCCTGATAGTTTAATCTACCTCCTTTTGAGATTTTTTTTTATCCAAGGGTTCCAAATTCATGCCTTGTGGAGGTTTTTGGGCCAGCCAAAGAGCATGGCAGACACCACCAAAGTCCAGAATAGGCACTCGATTACACCANGCCAGTTCTGCCATCTATGCCTACATATGAATGCATATACAGTGTCCATAGATGTCCAGTCACCAGATGCTCAAAATTAGTCTTCAAACTCCAGCCTACAATTTCTGAGGTACATTCACAGATAGGATATGAAGAAAAAATTAGAACACATAAAGTGTTGAATTATCATGACTCCACAGCAACCTTCACCCATTACAACAAATTTGGAAGGCACCACATGTTGGCGTAAAATAACAGGGTCCCAAATCCCTGGTCTAACCATCCAGAGGTTTAGCCAGCATAATGCAGAGTAAATGGGATAACATGTGATCAGAGGACCATCAGTAGTATCTATGACTTGGTATAGATATCTGCGGAAACAAAAACTTTTGCAAAAGCAGACTCCTGGATGGATTGGTGTGTTCTGATCCGGGTAGAAAATCCCCATCTCCCAAAGACTCTACAGTACTGAGGCTCCTTTTACCATCTCTGAATTGGGAAGTTCTTCAATTACTTGAAGACAGGGTTAGAGGGAAGGTGAAGATGGACAAGCTGCCCAGGGAGTCTGTGAAAACTCTGTTGCTGGAGAACTTAAAAATATGACTGGACAAGGCCCTGGGCAACCAGATACACATGCTAGCCCTGCTATGAGCAGGAGGTAGGTAGGACATGGTGACCTCCAGAGGTGGCCACAGATCTCTGTCCCACTGTAAGGCCAACACCCACCTTTTGAATACTGGTAACCAGCTGCTCCCTTTGCTGCCTCTGTTCAGCTGTGATGGTCCTACAAAAGCAGTGGCACTGCTTCGTGTCACATTAGCAGGGCCACACCCTGTCTCCTTGCAGAGATCAGTCACTGACCCTTCCACCCAACCCAAGAGGCAGAGAAGGATCAAGTTGTGCAGAAATCCAGTGCCAGAACAGAAAACCACACTGAACCACTATTTTTGTCTCCCAGTGGAAACGAATCTGAGCTGTTCTGCTGAATTCGTTTTTGATGGGAACTCAAACTGAGCTGGAACAATTTTGGCCCCAGCTAAATGGAGAAACATCTGGTTCCAGTCCCTGTCTGCAGGGCTGAAGAGACCTAAAGACTTCCAGAACAGTTAGAAACAAGAGTTTATTAAATGGATCCTTTCTGATATGCTTCCTCAGTAATCCACGCATGGATGAAGAGAGGTTTGTGGGGGTCACTACAAGCATAATTTGATTGACTGTCTGTGATTGCCGTAGCACACAAAAAATCTGTTCTCACTTAAAAAACCCCTCATGTTACTTTTTGAAAATCTCCCTTTGCACTGCTTACCTACTGCGATTTACGTTTTCACAGACAGCATAGATGTGCTCATATGCGATGTATCCTTTCATTCATATCTGTCCCCCCCTTGCTCTGTGGCCCCCTTTTCTAAAACTGCAAGTAAAATCATTTCCTTTATTCTAAGATAAAATGATTTATAATCAATTAATAAGCATTGCTGAGGCTTTTGTTTGCCTGAAGCATCATTTCCTATTCAGTTTTTGCATCTGAACTATTCAGCATTGCCTTTTGGTTCTCTCTGAAAATACTCTTGAGAAGCCATGCTTATCAGCCAAGAAGCATCCAACAGCAAAGCATGTGCATTTATAAAAAGACTATCACTTTTGTGCTAACTTTGATTGCCAGTTTCTACACTTAAAATGAAAATGAAGCTGGTGGTAAAGCCACACTGCTAGATATCTGAATTCATTACACTGAATTATGTGAATTTCCTTTCTTTCCTTCAATTCCCTCAAGTGGCATAGATTAATTTATAGAGTGTATGTGTTTTTAACATCTGCAAAGTTCTCATGTGGATTGATGTACTGAGAATAAAACTTAAAGCAGCCATTACAAGGGTAGTGCAAATATTATTCCCCTTAATGATTTTTGCACACCTGTATTTTCGAATGTCATTTTGGGGAGTGGGAGTGGAATAGGGGTAATTAGAGAAGTTACTTTACTGACACAGTAGGAGATGTATAATTGCACAGGCCACAAAGCATAAAAAGCCATGTTGAATGTGAGGACTGATTTTCCAAAAAGATTTGTGTGGAGCCATTTTGAATCCACAAAATTTGCCCTCCACAGTAAATGACTCAGAATACTTGTTCCTCTGAGCACCTGATTTACATTAGCAATCGGTTACGTAGAAGCACAAGCACTGTGATTTGTGTCCAAAAGCTGGTTTTGTACACAGATTTTCCTCATTAAAATGGGAGTTACTTGTTTTGAAATTTTTGTCCTGAAATGCCTACAACCAAAAGCCAGTGTTTTTGAAAATATATTTAATACACCCCACTCTGGTCACTCCATCGTTTCTTGGTGTCTTTAAACAAACTGGGAGCGAGGTAATAGTTTATTCCTTTCATCCTTTGATCACCTGTCAAAATGACAGCAACACCAACCTGTGTAATGATTGCTGGCTATCACTGACTTAACCAGAAGCAAACACCATATTCTATAGATCACGTTGTGATTTAACTTCACATTCTTCAAATTCCCCAATCTATTTTTCAGATGGTTAAAATTAGGGAGAAGGAGCTTGTTCTCCATAGAAGATGTTTCTGTAGAGTTCAAAGAGAAGCCTTTAAAAAATTGGTAGTGGATCACAGAATAATTCAGGTTGGAGGGGACCTCTGGAGGTCAGCTTGTCCTATCTCCTTCTCAAAGCCGGGCTAACATCAAAGCTGGGTCAGGTAGCTTGGGACACTGTCCAGTCAAGTTTTGAAAATCTTCAAGGTCATCTTTTCCACCTTTCTGGGCAGCCTGTCCCTTTGCTTAACCGCATTTGTTATGGAAAGCTTTTTTTTATACCCAGACAGTATTTCCCCTGCCAAAAAGTACAACTGTTTCTTCTTGCCTTTTGCTGTGCCTCCCTGAGAAAAGTCTGACCTCATCTTCTCTGTAAGCACCCATTAGGTAGTGGAAGATGATAATTAGATCCATCCTTTGACTTCTCTTCCCTAGACCAAACAAATCTTCAGTCCTTCCTCATACACCATGTGCTCCACCTCCCAGCCATCTGACACTCTACTTGACTTGCTTCAGCTCACTGATGTTTCTTGTGCTAAGAGGTTCAAAACTGGACACAGTGCTTCTTGCAAGTGCTGAACAGAGGGGAACAATCGTTCCCCTTGACCTTCTGGCACCAGAAAGGTCTGCTAATGCAGCCCAGGATGTAGTAAGACTTCACTGCCTCAAGGGCTCATTGCTGACTTATATTCAACCTTTGCCCACCAAGACCAGCAGATCTTTCTCTGCAGAGCTGTTGCCTAACCATGCAACTCCCAACGTGGAGTGTTGCATGGGGCTATTCCATCCCAGGAGGACGACTTTGCCTTTGGCTTTGCTGAAGCTGGGTTCCTCATCACCCACTGCTTCAGCGTATTGTTAAGTCTCTCCCAGTTTGAGGTCATCCACAAACTTGATGGATGTCACCCAAAGCACTGGAAAGTGTGTTGGAACAATATCGGCCCCAGTATCAAATGCCATTGCAAGTGTCTGCATGTTAGGCTCTGAACTGTTGGCAAAGATACTCTTGCCCCACTTTTTCAGGTGGATCCTGTCTCTCCCCAGCAATCTTTGTTCCTTGAAGAGGGTCTGTTGGAAAGACAAGCCAAAGCCTTGCCTGCGACACCAGCAGCGCAGCCAGGTGCTGATCCATAGATTGCCTTTGCTCCTGCCCAAGTATTTCCCTTTGACTGACATGGCTGTTTGGGTCCTTGTTCCTTCCCCCTTCAATCCTCTAGAGACCTGTAGTCAACAAGAGTGTGTCCCTTGGCAGTATTCCTTAGTTCTGGATCCCTTAGATCCTGCAATTTTGATCTCACTGAAAGGTCAGACACTCCAGCTCGTATCATATTTTGTCAATGACAGTAAAAGATGCATCATCTGTAATTTTTCTCCCATTAACAACAGACTTTTTAACACACTCAGATGCTACCTTAAGAGAAAACAGTTAGTGTAATATTTGCTTCTACTTATGCAGCTCAATAACATGCAAAATGCATATTATTTTATTAAGGCTCAAACGTCTTTTCTGTTAGTTCTGACTACTGTGTATTTTACCCATAGTTCAATAACATTAGTAGTACCTTAAATAAGTAATTAGATAGAAGAATGTATAATTATAACTACAAAATAAGGCAAATTCCTTTTCAGGATCAGAAGTCTCCTGTGAAAAAGGAATCACTCGGTTGTAGGGTAGACTCCTTTGTTTAAAACCAGACAAGCACTGACTGCTCTGCTGGGCACAGCATTAGAGGAGCATACTGAAAGGACCAGACCTGCCCTGAGAGAAGAAACGGACCTTTGCTGATATGCACATTTCTCTTTGTTACTGTGGGATAGATTAGACCCCTCGGATGCATTCCACCTCTAAATTCCCAGATTCACTAAATGGGCATTTAGTTTTGAGAAAAGTACTTCAGTTCGCATATCGCTAAATTTGCCAAGGGCTGCAAATATTGTTTACAGTTCTGCTCTTTCTGAAAGAGTAGTGAGCAAACACTAGCAGTGAAGTTTGCTGAGACTCATCCAGGCTGCTGTGGCTCGGGAGAGCTCCTCGTCAAATCTCCCCATCCTTCCTGCAACGCTGGACGCACAGGGACCCTGTCCCTCACATGGTCATTTGATGGTCCCTCATGTACCTCCTCACCCCAGGGCACACAGGTGAACTGAAGCCTGAGGTGGTCAGCGGGTTGGGGGGTTACGCCGGCTGTGAAACGGTGCCTGCCACGCAGCACTGCAGGCGGCCGCTGTGTGTTCCCTGCCTTGCTTCCTCTTCAACATTTTTCACAGGGAAAATAGCTTTTTCTGAAATACAATGGAAATTTTTGTGGGGAAATGTTCTATTTTTAACCGGACTTAGTCCTTCCTTACCAACTCATTAGAAGGGCCCTCAGCCACCTACACCTGTGCCAAGGCAGATTAAAAGGATACCATTCTAATCTAATAGCACTTTTTCAATTACCTTCTGTAGCCGTAAATGACAGTCGGACTACAGCATGTTCCTCTCAAGAGATCTGACTTAAATTACATTCATATATCATATATCAGCTCTTCAGTTTAGCTCGAGATTTAAAAACTACATCAGCAATCATGTCATTTAACCAAATCAAATTATCTTCCCTAGATTTGGAGCAAGAGACAGTTTTAAACTCATGCAAAATGAAAAACAAAACAAAAAAAAATCAGACTCTAAATTTGGTTTTCTGTGGTTAAAATAAATTCCCTGTATAACTTCAATAAATAAATACTATGTAACTAACAATCAGAATGGGTATACAAGAAGCTATGCTCCCATATTGAACTCAGGAGCTTAATTTGTCTCATCATTCAGAATCTAGGTCTTTTTAATGAGTTTTGGGAGGCTCATTTAAACTGTTCCCTTACAAACAGTTTTTGCTCTTTCAAAGTCATCTGGCCTTCCCTTTTTCTCTGTTCTATCTTGATTTAATATACCATAATAATTCCGCTCTCAATCTTTCAAGTAACCGTATGTATCAAATAATTATCTGAGAGTCTTCATGCTGCCTTTAAAAATATTCATCCTTCCCATCTGTTACTAAGTGCTTTAATCACTTTCTTTCCTTGTTGTGGCTATTGCAACCCTGCCAGTGTGTTTTATGCTACGTGGATATGGTTGGGCATGGGGTAATTTCATGATGAGTGCAGATTGATAGAATTACTTCCTTTACTTCTTTTAAAAATACAAGCAATGAAACAATGAAAACTTGTATACACGCATTGATCCTGTGTATGGAGATACCTGGGCTAGCCAAGATAGGCTGCTGGGGTACCATAAGGGATCTTGCCACAGATGCAGTGAACAGGGGGTAACTAGAACGCAGCAGGCTGAATTTTTCTGTGTAGCCACATTGCACTGCTCTGAAACCACAGAAAACTTAAGTCTGTGTAGGACCTCTTTTCTATGCTGTACTGGGATGTAGGTGGCCTTGAACAATGCAAAAATTGGACTGACAAAATCTTAGCCTTGCTGCCTTTGGCTTGGCCCTCATGGAGACTCTACTTTAAAAAAACTCTACTTAAAAAGCTCTACTAAAATTGAAAAAATAGACATTTATGGCCAATGGATCCTAATACTAGGGATGGATCCCCAGGGCTTGTCTATACCTTCAGACAGCAGAATGAAGACATCTTATCTGGGGAGTCCATCACATTATCTAACCACTACCTTCTGTTTCAGCAGAAACTGCTGTACGGCAGACACTACAGCTTTGAACAGGCTGTGCTATGTTGGGGGAAGCCAGGTGTCGTAGCTGAGTGGAGAACAAGAATACAGAGGTCCCTCTTCAGGAAAATATGTTCCTCCTAAAGCATACGGACCAAAGCATACGCTCCTCTTTGTACAGATCCCACTGTCCTCATTCCAGCCATGCTTCCCTCAGATGTTATCCCACATTATTCCTACGTGTCATTTCACCATAAATGGGTGGAAGAGCGAGGAAAAAAAGCTAAACCACTAGTTTTTCACAGGGAGTGAAACCCTGGTTTCTCTGTCCCTCTCCCTTTCACACAAGTGCTTAACTAACAGAGCTAGAAATATCACACCTCTTCCCTTTGCTTTTTTCCTAGCCCACTGAACTTTTCTTTACTCCCTGCAAAGTAGAATAGCTACAGCAGAGGATGGTGCGTGCTGCCATCTGCCACTGAACAGCACCAGTGATGCTCACGCTAGGGCTGACCTCTCTCCTCTTGGCTCTCTGCTGAAGAGAGATGGGACAGAAAATGGGAAGAAAAGGGATATCCCTTCCACCAAGGTAGTTGAGAGCCAAATCTGCTCAGCATACCTTGAGGATGGCTCATTACTAAATCCAGTGGAGGCAGAAGAGGAAGGGAGATGAGTGGCTACTCAGTACCATCGAGGGTCAAGAGCTCTAACTTCTCTTGGGGCAACTTCAGAAAATTTCAATGACAAACCAGAGACTTTGTAGAGGCTTATTCTTCCCAGAAATGAGCAGAAGCTGGGAAATGGCTTGAAGACCACATTTTTATCCTATTTAGGTGCTTAAGTGTGATGTGAGCACTGTGACCTTCACGGATCTAACTCCAGGTCCTTCTGGATGGGGTCTGAACCAACAGTGAATCCATACAGTCAAAGAAATTAATTTTAAAAAGGGAAAACTATCCTGTAAGTTCCTACAGTTAAAAAGGCTCCTAACACTCTGTTTTGGCTTTTCTCTGCCATAATAAAAGCTTTCATTATGCCATAACAACATGGAACAGTTTCAGTGGGAGGAATTGAGACCTCATGTATCATGGGACGGTGCTGAACAAATCTGAACCAGTGCTCCTACGTAGCTGATCTTAAGTAGAAGCTGTTTAACATAGTCTTTGCTTTTTTTCACAGAGACATCTGCAATGGAGAACAGATACTAAAAAGCAGTGATTCATCCAAGGTAGACCAGGGACCACATCTTTCGTGTTTCCTCATCTACACTGCTTTATGGGCTATACATTTTCTGCCTTTCTCTTTCCACGTTCGGTCTCCCACCATTTACATGCCACTGTAGGCAATGTGCCAGATTGGCACTTAAAACATGAAAAATCAGAAAGGGGGAAAGAGAGACACAAATAAAAGGTAGGCCTGCAGCACTCACATCTCTGTGTCCTTTCCTGACAAGCAGCACTTCCATTTGTGTTGGGGTGCCAGTTCTATCAAACTTCTGTCTTGTATCAATTTTTAGCAGCATGGATAATTTATTGCATCTAGGATGATAGAAAACCAGCTTTATACATCATTCAGCTTGCAAAAGATGTGTAGCTTCAGTTCCTTAATGGTGTCATTTTGGCTGAATGCTATTAACAGATTACCCCTGCCTAGGGCAGTGGAGCATGTGCAGCAGAAAGATAACCTTGTGTTCGTAATTTAATATTAACTGTTTTCTCCATAGTACCTCTTTCCAGTACATTAACAACAAACCAATATGGCCTTGTCCCCTGCGGTCGTATTCTTCAGCAAAAAATGGATTACATGATAGCAAGTTCCTGAAGATTTCCAATGAAGTATTACAAATCACTCAACGCCTGCTCTGCAGAAATGAAAAATAAACAGGCTTAGATTCAATCAAATTTAATTCCTCCAATTTAGCTTTACCGCACTTCAAAGGGTGCTCTTATTAATGTCTTGGTGAAAAAATGTAACAGTAATTTTTCCCCCTTCTTATATTGAAAGCCTCCAGTTGTGTTCAACATATAGTGAGATCAAGAAAATGTTTTTTTTTTTTTTTCCCCATGAATACTCTGACACAGTTTGATATAAAAGTGTAAGCCATTTACAGAAAACTCTTTATGGAATTTTTATCCTATTCCATTCCCGGCAGCTAAATTTATATCCTGCATTAGCTATCATAGCACTAGAGTATTAGTCTTCTTGCAAGCAGTTCAGGGCAGTCTGAGGGCCCTATCACTCTCTACCACTCACATACACAGGCATTATGGGTTTATCTCATCTTCTGCAGCAAGTGCTAGGCCCAATTCATTCCTTTAGGCTACTTTACTAATAACCTATTCCTTATCAGGGCCTCTCCACCTCAGCTTGTGATCAAAGACCCAATTAATGGAATGGAGAAAGGTGAAGCATTCAAATAATGGAGACAGCTGTTTTTCTCTGTTAGAGAAAATCCATTTGTATTGTTATCGCAAGCTCCAAGTTCTGCAGCTCCTGTTTAATTCAGTCTCCCTCCATTTCTGCTGATGATAAAAAAGTCACAATGAACTCAGAAGAGAATGGCAGAAATATCACCGTGTTTCAACTCAGCCTGGGTGTTATCAACTTGAAAGTGAAAATACAAGCAGATAAGGAGAGGAAATGTCCAACAAAGACCGTATCAAATTTTCAAAAAATGTACTTTCATGCTGCATTCTTTAGTCACCTTTCTGAATGTTTTCCAGATCCTGATATACACTCCCTATGTCGGCTGCCTGAATCAGAGGAGCAGAGGGTGATAGTATCGTGGGTTCCACCTCAACTGAAAAGTAATTAAAGAGGGAGAGTAATCATAATTCGCTGGCATGAATATTGTCAGTGAACTGCAGCTTCTTCTGAGCCTCGGTGTCCAGGAGCCCGCAGCTAAGCTGGGTGTTTACATGGCCACCACCGGTGGCTGAGGTTGGTTTCTTCATCTGATAGCAAAGGGGTGGTGCCATGCTCAAGTCTGGTGTTAAACCTTCTCCTTAACAGGCTCCTAGGTGTAAATCTGCCCAGACTATTGCAAACGAAATCTTACCCACTCTATATGACAGCAGTTAATTTCATAAACGTGTAAAGGCCATGTTACCATTCTCTTCCTCACCCTTTGTAACCATGTTGTCACACTGTCACGTACAGGAATAAACACGGGCAGAACACTGTGATTACACTTAATTGAACCACATAAGACTCGCAGGTTTAAAGTACAATGGTGAAAACTGATTATGCATTCTTAAAAATAATGCTATGCAAAAGGAAGAAGGAGGATGCATCTACCAGATACGCTCTGTGTGTGTGTGAGTGTGCGAGTGTGCAAGGCAAAACCCTGCTCTATTTCGCAGAAGTTGTTATTGCTTTTCTTACATGGCAAAGCAAGTGTTATTTAGAGATTGTGAGACCATGCAGACACTGGGGGGTGGTTTGGGGGTTTTTTGATTACTTGGGAAACCTTTGGATCTGGTGCTTCAGAAGTAAGGACTGAAAAATCCCGTATTTCAATTCTCCGCTGAGTGTGGACAATAAGCACAACAAACAGGCACAAAGCTACAGTGTATGCGATGAGTTAAGACAGCAAAGCCTTTCCCAGGCTGATTGTTCACAAGGGATCACAGAATCTGTGTTAGGCTGAATAAGGAGAAATGCATTATGCATTTGCATGTATGATGAACATTTAAAGGAGGACTGTGTGGAAACAAAGAATAATTCATAATAAACACGGAATAGTGAACATCGCAGACCCAGTTTTTGAATCTTCACAGACACCAAACATTACCATTTTAACATAGAAGTTTCACATTTGATATCAAGTAGGCCAGTTGAATAATATTTGTTTGTACATCAGGAGTTTCCTCTTCATCCCACACGGTTATTAAACCCATATCCAACGAATAAAGAAAATAAAAAGCTGCACTCAAAACAGTATCATGCACAAAATCTACAACTATCAATAATTTCCCATTGGAATAGTAAGATGTAGGGATTCATACATAATTTTATGTATGTCTGTGAAATGGAAACACAAAGAATGATGAAAACCGACATTAGGGTCTTTCATCAGCAATAAATTCATAATTCTGCTCCACCTGTAGACGTCACTGATATAATGTACCAAAAGAGAATGCAGCTGTGAATTCTTTTTTTTCATACTTCAGCAGTCTCCGTACAATGAAACCAGTCTTGAGGAATTATTCAAGGGTCTGAGAAAAATCTTAATGAAGGTATACTTCTAATAAAGGCAAACCAGAATCATATTTAATATGTATTGGACAACCTTAGGGTGGTCTTGTAAGATGTGAACTGACTTAAGGGTGGTCTCTTGCATTGGTCTCTCTAGATAATAAAACACTAATGACAACCCATGGTGCTGAATGGCACAATTGTAAATGAAAATTATGCAACCTGCCTGTAGCTCCCACCCCAGCTCCCTGAAACTAAATAAGCAATAAGCCTGGTAAAGGGACAATCCTAGCAAAAAAGGTTGAGAGGAGCAAAAGACCTGAAAAACTTTCCAATAGCCAAATATACTGGACTCTGATTTTGGTGAGGGGGGGAGGGGGATGATCTTATTCTTACCAAAGATTAGAAGAAAAGTGAATAAACACTCCTCCACTCTCAGATATAACACTGCACCTGTGGGCTTCTGAAAGAATGTATCTCATGACAGTATATGAGCTTCCAGGGTGAAATATTTTTTCTACTTTGAATATCTACAAATATTTATGTATTCTTAATACATTTTTTCTAGTTCAGTCAAAGGATTGTACTATCTAGCCAATTTCTCTAAAGAGCTCTTAACAGAGAATAATAATTAAATTTTATGCTAGCTAGTGAATCTTCATGTACCCATCTTTACTCTGTAAAGCACAGTCTTTTTTTCTCTACACTGCTATGGCATAGCGTGACAGTGAATTGTGGCTTGAGCAGTGAGACGGCCTGCCTGCTTGCCCAGTTTAGGAGGAGGTCCAATCTCCTCTGGCACTGCTCAGAGAGGATGAGCTGAAGGATTGCTACATGCAAATGTACCAGATAAATAAAGATGTTCTCTCTCCTCCAAGGGAGTCTGGAAATAATGCAGCTGAGTTAATGGAGTTACGCTAATACACAACTAATAGCACGAAAAGACATAAGCCTGGGGTTATATTCTCAGATTGGGCAGCCTATCAGCTGAAGTAAAACCTTCATGAAAACTTCTGATGGGAATTTATTTTCCAAATGCCCATTAGCAATTTTACAGCAACAACTTTGGCTGGCTTCTGCTCCCATTTCCATTCCTGCAGCTGCAGCAGCCTGTATGTATTTACAGCAGAGAGCACAATGTGACCTTTGTCTTTTCAAGAATTTGGCCAAGAAGGTTGTGCAGCTGCAAATGGATCCAGGTGCTGGGGCTGGCGGCCAGGAATGGGTTGGACATCGACGGAAGCGGCAGCCTTCACACCTGGTCAGCTGAGCTCTCGGGGTCTCTGCAGCAAAGCAAACGTACACTGCCACCACCCTGCCACCCTCTTCCGACCCCCGTGCTCAACCACTCTCTGAACACGGGGCATTTTTTTTTTCCTAGAATTGCCCTGCTCTTTAATTTCGAGTATTACTTTCAGTGATTTTTATGGGGAGAGTTAAGACATGAAGAGCTAGAGCAGAGCTTATGTTGAAGAATATTCTCCTGGAGCTTTGATGTTTTAAGCTGCTGTTGTTCTCAAATCCAACTTAACTGTACTATTAGGAGAATGCCAGTCTGCAAATTGTGAAACACAGTAGCTGCCACAGTAAAATCCCAACATTTGATAAACATTGCAACTTATCATTGGCCGGCTGATACCACTGTATTTGCTCTTCTGCAAGCAGAAAATCATTCAGGTGTCCGATATTGTACTTGGATAAGACACTGAACTTTCAAGCTCCCTTGTAATTGAACAAATTAAATTAAATCCCAAAATCCATCTATGAGAAAATAGAATATCCATAATTTATGAACTTCTTTATGAACTTATGAACCACGCTCAAACACAGCTTTCTCTTCAGATTTCAGGAAGATGTAATCAAAAAGCCAAGACTGAACAAAAAGGTTCTGCTATTGGTAAGTTATAGGTGTATTGAGACTTTTTAATAGGAACTTTGGGTCTACCGTAAGAATTATAGGGGTAGGCCTGATAAATGAAGAGTGTTCAGGGGTTTACAGTTGGATTATTTCCACTTTTTTTGCATTCCTGCTTACACCTAGTCCATGAGGAACATAAGTAAAGCAGATTAAAAAAATAAATATCAGCTTACAATATCAAGTCTTGGAATAATATTTAGTTCTGTTCTAGCTCTTCATAGCTTAATTCCCTACTTTTAAAATGCTGAAAATCTTTACAGTTGGATGGGCATTTGTGGAGATTTTGGTATTTGGGTGCTTGTTTGCTAGTTTTTATGATAAAATATCATCCATCTTTCCGGACTTTACATAAAGAGTCACCCCTGAAAGGCAGAAATAATCCTGGGGGAAGCAAGTGGTCTTAGTCCCTATTTACCATCACAGTGGAGGGCTGGATGGTCTCACCCCCTTCTCCATCAAGACCTTTGCCAAAGTCTTTAGAAATGCCATACTTCTTTCAGTGCCACCATCCTCCTTATGGCTGTAATCATAGCCTAAGAGCTGGCTTGATCCTTAAGAACCTGGTTTTATGCTCAGCAAAGTACCTTTCCATTGGGCTCAAAGTGACGGAAGTCTTAGAGGTTTTTCCTTCCTGTCCACTATGTCATGACAGACAAACGAGGTTAAACAGGAGCAAGACTTTGCCAGTCCAAAGTGCTACTTTCGTACTCTTCCTTCCCCGTAAGGGATTGAAAAGACGGAGTCTAAGGACAGGAAAGGGCTATACCTGAGACAAGGGCTATACAGCGGGAATTCTGTAGGCTTTATCAAACACCTGGCATGCAAAATTGATAATGTTTAAGTCTGGCGCTTAAATCCATCCCTATGCCTGTCTTCATTCATCAGCACCTCCTCATCAAGAAGTTTTGTAAAATATTCAATTTTTTCCTTCTTTGGGTAATCTTTCTGACTTGTACTTTTAATATTTAATAATTACCCACACATGATTTAACCCTGCTACAAATGAGATTTCAAGTCAGCATATGCTCTAACTTCATGTTACTTAGAGACTTCAAGTTACTGATGACATACATATGTGACTTGTTTTGCCAAGTCTGCGTACTCCACCAGCACAGCTTCAGAAGTAACTTCCACTCCCTCCCTCCTCTCTCCCTCTCACACATGTTTGTTCACAATGTACTCAGTTACTCCCTTCCCTCATTTTTTCTCGTTCAGGCATCAAAAATAGCTTTTTATATTTGATAAGAAATTTTATATCCAGCCTGACAGTTTTGAGATGGATGGTGTTTTTTATTTATTATTACTATTGTCTGAACACCTGAAGATAAGACGGATGCTTCATTCACACAAAATACTGGATAAATTCTGATCCCCTTGAAATCACTGGGGGTCTCAGCACTGAATTCAGTTTGGACAGGCTTTTCTCACCATCTTTGTCACAGACAGTACAATGTTGGGTCCTGGTTTTCCAAAAATAACTTTGTTTGTTTCCCTGTTTTGTCTTAATCAAAGCAAGCTATTAAAACAACTCACCAGGAAGCCCCCGGTCATAGGGACAATGAAAGGTGAATTTATCTTAACTGGTAAGAGGAATTTCCCTGGTGTTGCCCATTCACTGCACACTAAGGACAAGCCTTAGGTGAATCAGTCCCTCCTGTGCTTTGTTCAACTGGTGATATGGGCCTTAAAATCAATAAACCAAGACAAATTGAAAAAAAAAAAAATCCCCTTTTCTATATTCTTCCACAGAAAGGAAAAGCAGACCCGAGAATAAAAATTGTTATTGCTCTCCGGTCATCCAAAAATATCTCCCAAAACACAAGACGTGTCAAGTGGTTAATACCTTTTGAACTTTCCTGTGAGCTTTCCTCTGTGGTTAGGGCCCTCTGAGCCTGCGACGTAGCGGCTGACAGTGATTAAGTTTCTGTATGCACACACAGTTCAAACTGCACTTAGAAAAGCCACATTTGGTCATTGTTTACTTAAGTTTGCAGCAACAAATACAGATGTGTGGATTTGAATGTACACCTGGCATTAATCAGCTGCTGTTGCTGCTATTTCACAGCTGCCTCCAAGCAAGGCAAAATGCTGGAGTGGAAATGCGATTTCAGAATAACCAGAAATCTTTAAGGGACCCACACGGAGGAGGGGGACCTCCCTAACAACATTTGCTTCCAGCTTGTTTCAGCCTTCTGAGATTTTTTTTGTGTTAAATCCCTCCTTATATAAAGATATCTGCAGGTTTTCAGCTGAACTGTGTATGTATATATGTATGTAGGTAGGTATGTGTGTATACACACTTTAAGAATCTGCACAGATACTGCCTAAAACTGGAGAGGACCCACACTTGCTACAACCAGGGGCCAAGGAGACCCAGAGAGGCAGGATCAGTAATACTGCAGTGGTGCCTACCTTCTCTAACCTGTTCAGGGGGATTTCCACTGCTGGAGGTGCAATACTGCCTTCATCAATAGGCTCCAGGTTTAATGCTCCTGAGAGGTCAAAAAAAAAAGTTCTAATTCTTAACATAATCTCATTTGATTTAATTTAATCTCATTTCTTCTGATTGCTGCCGGACACAGAGGGCAACAGATTCAGTTGCCGGGAGGATGGGGGCCGCTAGGAGAGCTGGTCCCAGCTGCTGCAGGGAGAGCAGCGGGCACCCCGGCTCCCCTGCACAAGGCTATCCATCACGTACCCCTGCGGCACCGCAGCAAGTGCGAACACAGCCGGCTGCCGCCGAAGTGGGTCACTTGTGGCAGGCACATGCTACCTGGACTCCCAGCACCTTCACAGCCTGCCTGCTGCTGCCAGATGGAGTTAAGGATGTTCGGCTTTCAGCTGCGAGCCCCAGTGGGGATTTCCCACCTTTGCAATGTCTTTCTCTCTCAGCCATGAAATATTCCTGCGCTGAGTTCAGCAGAAGCACTCAGGCTGAGAAGGTCCTTCCTCCAGGATGGACCCTTCCTTCTAGAAAATCCTTTTTCTCCGGTATAAAGTAGCCAGTTTGTTTGTTTTTTAAGTTTTCGGATGTGTTGCAACACCAGGCGTATCTGGGGGGGCAGTGCTGATGATTCAGGCTCATTAAGCGGCAGCAGTTGTTGATCATCAGCTGCATGAGGTATGGTAGGATATAAGGGGAGGGAAAACAGGCATTCGTCAGTGACAGTTTTTGCTAACGAGGCCTGACATATGTATTTATCTGTTCTCTGGTTAGATGGTGAACAATGTGTGAGTTTTGATGAATTTAGAATATTTCTGATAATAACTAGGAAATGAAAGCTGAATTTTAAAAGACAGCAAAAGCAAGAAACACAACCCAGCTCCTGAGGGCCTTCAGTCTGAGGTTAAAGTGGATAAATTCAAGTCAAGCCAGTCATATATATCCCACCTAGTGAGCGTACTTACCTCATCCAAGAGTAAGGGATATTTACACAATTTTCTTCATCTAGATTATAATCTGGATAGATCCTATCTTCTAGATACACAAAGATAGATGCTACTTCTTTGACTTTCATTTTATGACCATTCTATACTTTCATTATTTACTTTTGCATGCTAGAAAAACTTACAACTTTCAGAAATGAGAGCAATATATCAACTACTGCATAGATAAGTTAACACAAGTGAAAATCCCCCATTCCTCTTTGCCTCTGGGGGAATGCCTGCACTGCAGGCACCAAACGGACTGTGGTGTCAAGTAGATAAATGCAAGATCGCTGTCAGCTAGTAAGTGTGGCACCAAGCTGTGCGAGGAGCACGGCATGTTGCCAGTCCTGAGCTCTGCACATGGCTGCACCCAGAGTGTCATTTAAAGCCCTTTCATGTAGGTCTATGTGACACTGGAGGTATTCTTACCCCAGCTGAGCTTGCTAGCTTTGGACCCGGGTGACTGGGACCCCAGCTGGGGAAGGGAAGCCGGGATCAATGAGCGAGCTCTTCTCACTGAAAATTTATCGGTGCACAGTAACCGTGGCAATGCACAGGGCAAAGCACTCAGCAGGTCCCCGTCCTAGCTGAGCAGCTCCTGGTGTGCTGCAGGGAGGGCAGGGGGCTCAACCCCACTGCTGGAGGGCACCGGAGACTGCAGGTGCTGGCATAGCCACCAGCCTGGCCACCCTGGCAGCCCTGCCTGCCTCTTCATCACACAAGGGTTAGCCATCCTTTGCCACTTGCACCCAGCTCAAGGAAGGCTGGTGAGCTCATTAAAGCACTGCCTGATGGCAGCCTGACCCCTCTGGAGTCACTGCCCAGGCACCAAATCCTCTGGAGTGGGCATCTTCCCCGTGGAAGGAGACATGTTTGGTGGTGGAGCCACCGTTTACTCTCTTTAGCATCTTCTTCCCTCTTTCTCTTCAAAGTCAGGATAACCGCTCCAACCAAGAGGATGCAGAAACTTCAGTGTAATGGCAACAATGGATTAATAGAGTACACTGGGGATAGTAGACGGCTGTGAATATACCCATTTAGTACAGAATATCTTGTATGTTTTTAGATAGCAGATGAATAAGCCATTTCTCTGCCATTTTCTGATTACCGGCATGAAGAGAATGTGTGTCTGTGCACACATTTAATCTCTTTATGCCAGACTTAAGCCATACGGATGATGAACATAGACTACTAGAGGATTATTGGTATGGGGAGAGCCCATTTCCACTATGATGTTGTAGGACATCACTTGTCTTATCACCTACATTTTGCAAAGATACCACAGACACGTGGCTATTTATCTTGACAAAAACCTCTCTTCTGCAGGGTCTTTTCTGCATCAGTGGGTGTGGGATTTTGCATTGCCTCAAAAAATCCTTTAAATCTAAAATCAAGACATTTAAATTCTCTGTAGGGATGATTTTATTTTTAAATGACCCTTTTCTTACCAACAGACACCTTCTTCCCTGCTTCATGGAGATCGAGGGTGTCCCTCAGAAAGAGGCCAAATTTCTGTTTGAGGGTCAGTGAAATAATATTTGTGCTTTACAGCTGAGATAATCCCTTCTCCTTCTGCCTATCTTTATAAATGACTATCTGTGCTTATCCATGTGTTGAAATGCTAGTTAGGATTTAAAGCTTGTTCAATGTGTTAAGGCCCAATTGCAGTTCACTGATACCAACAGGCTATTCGTGATTAGTGTTTTTGACATTGAAATTTACAGACAAAACCAGATTAATAATTTCACAATTCTTTGTAAGCACAGAGGAAACTAAATGTTCATCTTAGTTATGTAGATACCTCTTGATCTAGACATCTCTTTATTTTTATTCAGATAGGAAATTTATCTCAACATTCAGATGTTTTACTATAATGGAAACAAAGTTTGAAAAAAGACATCATTTTAAGAAGGGGCTTAAAAGAGCTTATCAGTTAGACATAAATCATGGAACAAGTTTTAATCTTGTGTTGAAAAAAAATGATAGAAAAGACAGCAGAAGAAAAATCAATCATCTCAGCTAACTTCAGATATCTGGAATGTAGGTACCTCCATCTGAGCTAGTCACACCAAGAGCACTTTACAGTCAATGAAGGGGAAGCAGGCCTTTGAAGTTTAGCAAATCTTCTGATTTTCTTTAGGCTTTTACTAATCTGTCTTAGAATTGCATGTTTCTCTCCACTGGCCACAAAAGTCTAGACAACCAGCTCAAATACTGCAAACACCTCCTTTTGGCCAGAGGAATATTACCCTCAGACTTTACACTAGTTAGTGGTCTAAAATGGTTCAGAGCATAACAGATAAGAAAGCATTTCTGCGTTCCCTGACCATTTAGTTCTCTGTACAGAAGCAAACATATTAACAATAGCTTTATTGCTGTTGATGTTTTTATAAATGACCTTTCCTGGTATAACTGTTAACATGCACTTGGAGTAGAATATACCTTTGCCATTATTTTGAACTTTTTCTTAATGCTTAACGTTTATGCTTCATCTGAAGAATTTCAGGCTTGTAAGAGGGTCAGGTTCTTGGCTAGGGTCAGTGAATGCAGTGCATTTTTAAATGCGCATACTCTGATCAGTTCACTTAAGAGCTTCAGTACATCATTTTGCAATCACATATCTCAGAAATAATTTATACAATCAATTAAAGAGCATTATCAAGGGATGATATGACAACTGTTGCCATGCCAACCAATGAAGCAGAAAGCTCCTCAGCATTTAAAGGCTGCACCTGGTGATAGATATAGCAGATTTTGAGGACTCAGACAGAATCGCAGATGTCCAAAGGTGTGGAGGGAACATGATTTAAAGCTTGATGTTTTTCCATTTTTACTGGCGAAAGGGTGTTGATGGCATGTTGTTCACTTTCTCATTAAAATTCTGTCATTTTTCACAAAGTGTTCTGCATTCAGGGCTGAAAATTGAAGTGAGAATGCACTTTACAGACTGATAAAATATGATAGCAAAATGGATGATGTTCATTTGCAGGCTGAATTAATTAAAAAAAAAAGAGTTTGTGTCAGTGCATTTATGAAAAGCCCGTTAATCAAACACAACTTTACCAGCTTTAATGGACACATCTTAAACACTCTTGCATTAATATTTAAAATTCCAGTTAGCAAATGGCTTCTAGTGCATTGAGCTAAAAAGTAATTAGAATAGGTCATTATAAGAATAAAACAGTACAAGCTGAAAGTACATTTTCTGTTGGCCAACAACAGGTTGGGCATTGGCTGCTCAGTCTTGACATTTGTATTTACATCTTTACCTATACAGTAGCTCCACTCTTAATGAGAGAATGAATTTTGCAAAAGAAACATTTCCTCCTGTCCTCCTATGCCACCTTACACATTCTCGTAGCTACAGGAATTAGGGTTAAAACCACCGGTCCATGTTAGCTAGGAGGCTGGAGCACCTCCTCTTTCAGACTTCCATTTTTATGGTTATACCTGTGAATCTCAGAATAGCAGTTTAAAGGTGTGCAGTAGGTTACTGAAGCTCAGGTTACTGTACCTTCTCTGAGACAATTTCTTATGACAAACTTCTTGTGGTCTTGAAACAATGGGGCACTTATATTTGTTGGGGTCCTTTATAATGCCAATAAAATCATTTGTGTGCAGAGACGTCAAGGAAAAGTTTCTCAAGAGAATGAAAAGCTTGCATAATACCAAATTCTCACTGCAAATTACTTCCCATAGAAAGTCCGGAATTATCACTGTGAACTATTTCTGGGACGTTCCTCTTGACCCTAATGCAATGAAAACTGCTAGAGAAGTTTTCTGTGATATAGGTTATTTCTTTGAATAGTTTTGCTATATGAACTGCTGAAGCTTACTTTAAAATTTGTTACATTCAACTGACTTGATCAAGGAAATAATTGGCTCCATAAATTCTTGGTCTTTTTCTAGTTTTGTCTCTCTGACAAAATCTTATATTCTCTCTATTTCTCCATGTAGTAAAGACATCCATTGTGCAATGTTAGCATTCTGCTTGCAAATCCAAAAAGGCAAAAATGAGAGATGAAGAAGAACATTCACCTAAATATATAAATATAGAAAGAACTGCGCAAGAGAGCTTCTGAGTCCCAAGTTGTCCCCTGCTGTCATGGACACTTGCATCACAGCATCTTATCCCATGTTACAGGGCTGTCACAGCCCTGCTCTTTATAACTTCAAGCAACTCCTAATTTCCCATCTTAATTTATTCATGCCTATCTTGTGAGGAAGGCTATTACATGCATTTTCATGGCCCATCTCCTGCATCATGGAACCATTCTCTATAGTACTCTTTGATCTCAAAAACTGACCATGAAAATATATTACTTGGTGGAATACACCTGTAGGTTATTCACTTGAAACAATACCTGACCTGATATCAGGGGCTGCAACCATTATGACAGTGAGAATTATCCCTTTCTTCTAGGTCTGGTGGTTTTTTAGGTGATTACTTGGCAGATTCCTAACCATTTTACAAAAAGTTAAAATTCCTACCATTGGCTAAAAAGAAGACCCGACAACATAATGAACATGAATAGCAGGTCCAGACTGAGGTGTTATTTATGCTGTCCTGCCAATTTGGAGAACTTGTGGCCTACCACCACAAGATACTGTTTTACTTTCTCTGCATAAAAAGATTATTGTTAAATGAGAGCGCCATTGTGTGCTGCATCTTTTGACATTGCAACAAAAACAATTTTGGTCATGTCAGGAGACTGCTGTCATGGCCTGCTGTCTCCCCAGATGTCATGACTAGGTCTGAAGACAAACAGCAGGACCAAATGACTGAATTATATTTTATTTTTCCTCTGATAGATACAACTCAGTGCCTATTTTGTGTGTAAGTGCAAAGCTGTTTCACATAGGAAAACAGACTGTCAAGAAGCAAGTGCAGTGTTTCTTTGTCATGTTCACAGTAGAAGAAATTATGAGTCTGTGACTCTTATCCAAGCTTGTGTCATAACAATATCTCAGTTCTTCTTCTCGCAGCCAAATGACCTCAGGACTCGGGATAGGTGAAGAAATACATTTAGGTTGATTAGAGAATATTTTAAACAGAAGTTATGAATAAATATTAGCTCCTCAGTCCATTCATTGCTCTGGGGCTAATTCTGGCTCCCGGTTCTGTGAATCACACAAATGCTTGCTTGCCCAGGCTACTCTACTGGCTTCTGTGGTGCCTCTTTTCATGATGCACCAGAACAAGTCCCGGCAGTTCAGAGACCCCAAAAAAGTCTTTGTTCATATTTTAATGCATCATGTGAGGTCTCAGATCCTTAATTGCCTTTGACAGGATAGATGGCACATGGTGTTATTAACAGGTGCAGTTATCTTGTTGCAGTTTGTAGATGCAAGTTCAAGAGGTGCACCAAAGGACTGGCCCAGCCATAAGTGGGTACCCAGTCATTTGGGATGCAGATGCAGTACTAGTCATGTTTTTTCTCTCTGTGGGATCAGCTACAGCTGCTTGTTTGTCTTATTCCAATGGACCATCCTCTGTGCAGGGACAGAAGGATGGAGATATAAAGGCAAAATTGAGGGGTTTTTTGCCAAGAATAATCTTACAGTTCTCTCCCATCTAAAAGGTCCCAGATCTGTCTCTTAGGCTTAGGCTTCAGTCCCAGGCCCTCCGCAGGGCTACTCTAACATCAGTGGAAGCCTCAAAGAAAGTTTCCACATGGCCTTTGGGCAGCAGAGCCTCATTTTCTCTCTCTCTTTTTCTGGGGGAAAAAGAAACCCAAAAGTCTCACGCAATAATTCAGCTGCTGTGAGCTGCCCTTGGATATTCATTATTTCTGGCTTTGTATGAGGGTTTGAGCCTTAAAAGCAGGTTGCCCGTTTCCCCAGGCCATGCAGGTCTGCATGGGGAGGCTGGATGCCCTCCTCCCAGTGCGAGTGGCACGTTCCCCTCCATGCCCTCCACAGCCTGCAGAGCCCCCAGGGGCCCAGAGACAACCTTACGAGCAGCGGAGTGTGGCTTATCTGACTGCCTGTTGTGTACAAGAAGAAAGTAAAGCAGCTGGTGTAT
Organism: Balaeniceps rex; assembly: GCA_013401315.1. Lineage (NCBI taxonomy): Eukaryota > Metazoa > Chordata > Aves > Pelecaniformes > Balaenicipitidae > Balaeniceps > Balaeniceps rex. The sequence continues at coordinate 230,756 of VYZW01024864.1, read as the reverse complement.
TTTAGCATGATTAACTTTGCTAGAAATGATTTCCAGTCTTCAAAGTTTGGTCTTTGGAGCTGTTACAGATTCTGTGCAAGCCTTTTCCCTGTGTTAAACAGAGGAGCCACCTCAGCCAGCTCTCTGGGGTGTAGTGGCTCTCTTAAAGTTGGAAGTATGTGCAGGTATCTATTCATCTACTTTCAGTCTATATCCTCTCTTTAAATGGTGCTTACTGGCTTTGTTTCAGAGCTTACACATGTTTTAAAATATACCTTCATTTATCCTTGCTTTAAACTGCATTTCTGCATCTCAAATTAACAGTCACTTAAAAATGTCAGTCCGCTCCTGCCCCATGAGAATGGGCTAAGCAGGGGGCTGCAGTCTCACTTTTTATGCTTTCCTAATCCATCCCACAGAACCATGGCTTCTCTGCTGCATGGTGGCATGGCTTCTGCACAAGAGTTGGAAAAATTCCTCTTCAACACCCTGTAGCTTAATGTTTATGTGCTCTTCTCCCTGAGACACAGTGTTAAGTTTGTCCTCATGCAGGCTGAGGAGGGAAATGAAGTCATGTCTCCCCTGTCACGGATGACTGTCCTACCTCCTCGGCTATTCTAGAAAGGCAAAGGGCTGCAAAGCCAGTGCACCGTGGTCTTTAAAGCACAGCCAGGGTGTCTCCCGCGACTTTTACAGCATGAGTTTGTTGGTGAACATGAGGCATGCTGCAAGAACACTTAGTTCCCTGCTTGCCTCTTCCTTAGTGCCTTGCTCCTGACTGGTTTGAGGGCTGAGCACAGCAGCTGGCTGCTCTGACTTGACGGTCAGAAAATAACCCTCATGCAGACTGCCAAGCCCCTATGGAATCTCTGTGCCTATAGGATCAGCTAGCAGCCCATTACCACGGTTCTGGGTCCGAACTTTAAATTTCAGGCCTTCATGTTCTACGTATGTCCTGCTTTACCCACTTACTTCCCCTACTGGCCAAAACCATGAGTGCCACTTGCTGGCAGAAACAGGTTTGGAGTCATCTGCAAACATTTTCATATTGTTTGGTTTCAGGAGAACTGGGGAAACTAAACGTCACATTCTCGTCGTAAATCAGCACTTGGGTTTAAAAGAAGCACCGACTTCCAGGATAGTTTTCTGAAGATCTTTCAGCTCATCTGTCCTGTTTTTGCGTTACAGTAGAGGAAATGCATCCACATGCTCACAACTCAAATCAGAGATGGTGACAGTTTATGCCATTCCAAGTCTGTCACCATATCTATATCTAATATATTCCAAGTCTGTCACTATATCTATATCTAATACACCATATTATTCTTTCCTCTTTTTATAAACTGCACCCCCAAACACAAAATTTTTGTATAGCCCTCAGTTTCAAAAGGGTAACGTTGTGTTTCCCCAGAACTATTATTCAAGACACAAATACTTTGGCAAAACTAATCTAACAAACAGTGTTGTCTTGAGATGTACATAGAGAGTCTACTGTTATTTATATTATGTGACAAATTAAGCCAAGTGAAATAGTAGTTGTTAACCAAACACCTTCAGTTCCACAACCTAGCATAACATGCATATCAGCAAATCTCAAAAAAGTTCCTATCCTGGGCTGGGTTTTTTGTATTTAAAAGCATGCATATGAAAGGAATCAATTAACGTGCTTATATCTCATCAGTTTCTGATAATTAATACGAGCTCTAAGGGCTTTACGGATTGCTGGTTTGATAATTCACTAGCAGCTGAAGTAATAGAGGTTATGATGGAAAGATGGCCTCATGGCTGCCTTGCGGAGTGCACTAAATGACTGAACCCAAAGAATAATAGGGATGGAAATTGCTGTGTTCATTCATGGATAATATATGACAGGAGTAAGGCAAGCAGCAAGTTAGCAGATGACTCAGCCAAGCACCTATGACTGAACAAAGTGTGATTCTAACCTTCTGTCATTGAAAATATATTTAATGGAAACATTATCATTCTGATATATTGCTTGCTAAGATAAGACATGTTTATAGTACAGTTTCCCTGTGATGCTACTATAGGACTAGATTTTGGCACACTTGCTCTTGCTGAATTGTACCTCACCTCAAAATAAATCTACTCTTCCTGGAGCAAGAGACTATTCAAAAAGAGCAAGTGAGCCAGAAGCTGGTCCAAAGTTGGCTGGAGCCAAATATCACCAGATAAATATAAAGGATCCTATTAATTTTTAATACACAGAGAGGAAGATAACTATAAACACTGAGGACCACGTGTAAGGCTATTCTTTTGTGACGACTTTTTCAGCCTAAAACTAGAGCACTGGACAACATAATTTATTTTTTTAATTAACAAATATGAACGGCCACATGGCTCAGATGCAGATCAAAGAAGCGGGATGCTGAAGGCATGGATTAAAGTTAGCTGCCTTTTCCCTGCATCTGCGAGAGCTCAGTTTGTAACATTTTTATTGATAGGAGCACTCAGGTGTTTAGCAGTGAAACAGAGCACAAAGTCTGGAGTGTTGTATTAAAGTGAAATTTGCTGAAGGGAGGGGAAGGAGGATAAAAATGGAGCAAGATAATCTCTGGAGCACATTATACATGTATGCTGGTCAGGGATGGCTTGCAGCAATTCTGCAGTACGGTGCAGCAGGACCCTGCCAACAGAATTCATGCTGAAAACATATGTTCTTCTGCTCAAACCAGCTTTCGCTACATCTGGAAACCAAGAGTCAGAGGGGGAGGGAAAAAATAAGGCAGCAGCATATGTACTTCTCTTCTAAGAGAAACCATTCATTTGTTCATGAAAGAAATCTTTCTCCTTGTATCACCAGCAAAAATTCTCACAAAGTTCTGGAATGGATATTTAAAAGCTGGGCTAGGAAAGCAAAAAAAAAGGTAGGGGGAGACAATGTAGGTAACGGCAGACATTTATGACTTTTTTTCCTGAAGTAAAGTCACATCTCGATATCAAGAGCAATCTTATTTAGCAAAAAGTGGAAAACTTGGGAAAAACATTGTTTAAAATGAGTGCAAGACTTGTAAAAACCCCAAAATAACTGTTTTTCTGTCAAAAGCCTGGGAAACACAAACCAGATGTTTCACCCAGCCTCACTTACTCAGCCAGATCTCTCCTTGCTATGCAGACAGCTGTACCACATGTCTTTTCTGAGAAAGAAATAGTGCTTTCCTTTGGCACTTCTGTGTCATTCTCACTGACCAGCCGGACACTGTTGTCAGATGAAGACAGCTTCTGTCATCCTTCCCACTACCTAAGTCTGCGGAATCTCCCCAGGGCTGAGCAGCTCCTTGCTTTGAAAAATACAAGCATTAGGCACAAATTTCAGCAAGCCATAGTTCCTCAGGCAATCGACGGGGCCACTAAAGTCTGAAAGCACTACTCGCTGTAATGGGTGGTGGCAGCAGAGCTCTCCGTTTGCACCCTGAACAATGCGCGCATTATTAGAGCTAATGGCAGCTACGTGTACACGTAATAATATAGCCTTGAGACTGCAGCTTGGGAATGCCACAAGAGCAGATTGTTTGATTTTTGTTCATGGGAGAAACTATGGTGAATAACAGGAAAATCAGTTAAGCAGAGGCTGAACTCTCCCTGCTGGGTTCTTTAAGCAGGGAGGGGTGAGATCCAGGACGTCTGTCTCTAACTGACATTTTGGGGCATTTAAAGACATTATGTTGACCTCTGGATCCTCCATTTAGCTGCTGCCTCACCCCAGAGGCATGTGATGCCTCTAGCTCAGTGTTTCAGGATGTTCAGCTCACTGGCGAGGTGATGGGGACACAAATCTGTGTAGGCAGAGGCGGATGTTTCACCCTCGATTCATCCTCTCCTCTCCTGAGTCCTCTAACAAGCAGTTACTGGTGGTGGGGCTCCCCATCCCTATCCTCCACGTGAAAGAGCTGGTTTAAGCATTTTGCTCTTGGCAAGTTGTGTCTGTGAATCCTCAGTGCTCTTCAGCATCTGGGATTTAGCAACCACTCTCTCTGGGGATGCTTCCTTGGAAAAGCACATGGTTACTTCATGTAGGCAGATTGCTGCCTTGCACTTGGACATCTGTGGATCCCATTCCCGGACATGAAGCTCGGTCTGGGAGGGAAGTCTCAGAATCTGACCCTAAAAATCTACAGAGTGCAATACTAAGTGCGGCTACCCTGAGGTTACTGCTTTAATGTTGCATTTCCATCATGCAGCTTCCTTTGATGGATAACTGATGGTTGCATTTCAGTTGACCAAGTATAACATTATTATTTTGAAACTGAGATAGAAATCTTAATATATAATCAAGAAAATTGTACCGTCACCACAACAAAGAAGAGGCTGATTATCTAAAATGATCTGAATATTAATATAATTTATAAATCATTCTGGAAAGACAGGCATGGGGAAGAGAGAAGCTATTGTCTTGCATACCCTTGGCTCCTAAGTTCACTATGAGGTAGAGGGAGTTAGACCTCTGGCGGTCTCTTAGAAATGATTAAGGAAAAAAAGAAGGAGGCTCACCATCTTGCAGTGGAAGGGGAGGCCTCTAGAGTGGATCAGATTAACGAGACACTCTTATAAGCTTTTATTAACAGAATCACATGAAGCAAGATTTGGGAATAGTGAGGGATTTTAACTATACAAAAGGGAAATAAAATAGCAAAACCCAGACTGTTCAGCCACTCCTTGGAAGACAATTTTTTTAAGGAAGATGAAACAGTAAAATCTTTTTCTAGTTTTGATCCTAACCAATAGGGAAGGAGTGGTTGAGAATATAAAGGTAAAAAGCAATTTGTGTGAGAGTGAACATGAAATGACAAAGTTTATGATCTTCATAAAGAGAATAAGAAAAATGAAATGCAAGAAGTCAAACTTCAGTAACCATGAAGGATTGATAGGCAAAGTCTCGTGGAAGGCACTTTAAGGAAAAGATGAAACAAGCTGGCAGCTTCTCAGAGACTCAGAGGAAGAAATCAGCTATAGAAAGGTACAAATTTAGCAAAATCATGAGCTCTTCATTGATCTCAAACTCAAGAGGAAATGTAGGAAGTAAACAGTAGGTGAGATTACTAAAGGTGGGTATAAAAGAATAACTCAAGCATGTAAGAACAGAGGCATCAAGGACAAGAAGAAATCCCTCTACAAGTACATTTCTAGTAAGGAAAAGACTGGTGGAGAGGGAAACATTACAGATGAAGGTCGAAGTGTTTAATGCTTTTTTTTCATCTATCATCCCTATAACAGTGATCAGGTGGTTAACATCATTAATTCCAAGGACAAAAGACCGTAATAAGAAAAGAACAAGGAAGAGAGGAATTAGGTAGGTTCGCATTTTCAATTGGCTGAACTTTCTCATCTGACACAAGGATATCTCTGGCTTGTCAGCAGTTATCACTGAGGCCTTGCGGGGAGCAGCTGGGGTACCAGGAGTCTGGAAAAGGTCAGGGGAAAGGAAGGGGCAATAAAAAAACAGAGAAAGCAGAGTCAGAGGATCACAGAGCCGTCAGCTTAAGTGCAGTCTCTGGAAAATTCTTCACAAATAAGCAAACAAGCTTTTTGGGAGGAACTGGAGGGTGAAAAGGTTAGCATCCAGCTTGGATCTACCAAGTACAAATCATTTGAAATAAGGGGAGAAGCAGTGGATAGCCAACTATCTTTGCTGTAATCAGGTTTCGACAGCTGCACACAGCTCACAATCCCATAAGGAAGCAGTATAGTCTATAGGCTGTTTGCAAGCTGTTCTGGTACCTGTACCCACAGAGCAGTTGGCAAAGGTTTGCTCTCAAAGTGTAAGCATCCTTTGGACAGGAAGATGCAGGATGCTAAAGCCAATTTTGCCCAATGCTATCACTAACTATCTGGACGATGGGAAACGAGACATGCTAAATAAATTAGCAGATGATACTGCTGGGAGGAGCTGCAAGTACATTGCACGATCGCATTAGAATTCAGAGTGCCCTTGGGAGACCAGTGAAATGGCCTGGAAAACACACAGGATGAATTTCCACAGTGAAAATGCAAGGTGCCACACTTTGACAGGATTGATCACAAATCTGAGGTTGGTGAGAACAAAATTAAGTTGCAAATCTGTGTCATGAAAAAGGCAAACATTGTGTGTGGTGCATAAAAAGCAGCGTCACAGAGAGACACTTGGAGAAATACTACCTATTTGTTCCTCCACATAGATATGGCTGTAATTTGAGATGTATGTGGACAAATTTGAGAATGTCCAAAGGAAAGCAACAAGAGGTCTAAAAAAGCGTGACCTTGGAGGAAATAGTGAAGGAATTAGCTTGGTGTGGTCTCAAGAAAAATAGACAGGGGGAGGGGATGGTAACAGCCTTTTAGTACATAAAGGCTGCTGTGAAGAGGAAAAGCATAACCTGCCCTCTGCATCTACAGGGGATAGGTCAAGAAGCAGTGGAGTTCAACTGCTGCAAAGGAAGTGTATAAAAATTTTCTGAGGCATTAGGGAAAACTTTCTAATGGTACAATTAGGGAAGCACTAGAATAGATTGCCTGGGGAAGTCGTGGAGTCTCCATCACTGGCGGTCTCAACAATTTAGGCTAACATCTGTCGGGAACAACACACATATAACCAAACTGGCTGGGGGCCAGGGAAGTGACTACATGATCTCCTGAAGACCCTCCCAGACCTGTTTTTCTCTGGTTCTAATCATTCAAGAGCCTCTCTCCCTGACAATGCTGTGTACTTTTGGTTTGAACCATTTGACATGCTGATTTCCTGATTTCTTTGCAGTCCTAGATATTAAACTGTGTGCTTGCAGATAATTCCTAGCTTATCTGAAAAAGGAGTAATGTTTCACTTAGAGTTCCTCCAGCAAACATCAGGGTTGCATCTGCAGTCATCTTGTATCTCTGTGTTTTCAGAAGTTTAAATTTAGGCACTCTTTGGGGCAGCCCCAGATCCTAAACCCAGTGGTATGAGAGAGGAGAGGGGCTGGTACTTAAACCATATGAAGGAGCAAGAAGCAGAGAGACAGGCTGGCAAGCTGCTGTGCGCCACATGGGCGAAGAAGCAGGCTGAGCTCTTATGACACTCCTGCCCCTCCCCGGAAAGACAGAGATCTCTAATTTCCCACTCACAAAGGGGAACAGGAGGATCAAGACACGGACCCGTCTTCCCTCCCTAGCCCAACTTGAGGCCAATGCTCAGAGCCACCACTCAGAGCAGGCAGTGGTTACCTGGCAGTGACCTGAGAGATCACTGAGATCTTCAGGGTTGGATCTGCATCCTGCTTGGTTCCCCAGACCCAGGAAAATAGTACCGAGAGAATCTGTTAAACCAAAAATGGAGTGAGGGAGTAGGGAAGAGGTAAAGAAGAATTCTTTGTATTGACCCCTTGATTTGAATGATCACAAATTTGGATTACTAGACTTTGCCAGTATCCTCATGAGACGTACCAAACTGCAACAACATTCACAGAAATAATCAGCTTTTAAAGTGCTTAGAAAATACCTAACCTCTAAACAGAAAAGAGAGGTGTTAAATGGACCATTTACCTTAATGTGATATTTTCAGCTGAGATGAAAGTACTCTGCGAGGTGGATAGGCTCAAAAACCTGTCTCCATCAGTATTCCTCTCCTGTGATGTGGAGCGAGCATGCCAGTTCTCAGCTCTCCCCCAGAAACCTCAGCACTGGGCTTGACTTGTGCTTCATCTGGTTTTGGCTGGTGGCACCGACACCTCTGCAGTCAGAGACAGCAGAGAGAAGGCCTTGGGATGTGTTGTTCAAATAGCCAATTTTCAAGCTTGCATATAAAGGGAGGAAGGAGATATGTTCACATATATGTGGAGGAAGTATAGAGCAGACATCTGTGGAGAGCCAGGGGCTCTGCAAAGCCCATAAACCCAGGGGGAAATAGAACCGGGGGCTGACAGTGCCCCCCCCCCCCAACTGTTGTTAAACTGATTACCTCTCCTAGGATTTTACTTTTCCACTATGTGTCTGTCCTCCTTTCACGCCAGCTGACCCAGTCTGCCCTCAACCAATTCTGATGGTAGCTCCAAACTCCTCATTCTTTATTCCTCATTCGTCTTTCCCCTAATGGCTTCTGCTCGCAGCAAGCATTCACAGTTGCCAGCTCACTGAAGGAAAAACTTCAGCTTTCTGAATTTTGTGGTGTCCTCAGAACACAAAACTCTAAAATAACTCCGTCTGTCTCCTCAGGCACACACTGTCGTTTGGGAGAGACTGTGATAAATTACGTTTATACGCAAGAAGAAATCGCTGTTCATGGTTGGCTGTGAACTTGCTTGGAGGTCAGTGGTGTATGACTCCTACTCCAGTAGAGCTTTTATTTGTTTAATAGATGAGTGAGTCCATCTTTTAATATCTCCATCCTTGGAGATATTCAAAAGCCATCTGGATATGGTCCTGGGCAACTGGCTTTAGGTGGCCCTGCTTGAGCAGGGAGGCTGGACCAGATGACCTCCAGAGGTCCCTGCCAACCTCAACTATTCTGTGATTCCATGTGATTCTGTTACTCCTTTAATTCCTGAGCCTGCATTGCCTGAAATAGCTGGTTTCTTTCTTGACTAGTGTTTCAAGTGTTGCTCTTCAACCTTGTGCATTAGACAGGGCAAATTACAGTTGACTGCAAATGCTGGTAAAATTGTGCAGCCCCCAAACCAGGTTTGCTTGATTCTCCCATAGAGGTTGCTACATGGAACCGCTTATTCAAATCTCCCCAAACGCCGAACACCAGCCCTGCTCCATGCCCCTGTGAGGCACACCCAATTTCAGGATAAGCAAACTTGTTTTAGGAAATTTAGAGCATTTAGAAGAGCAGACCTTTAAACTGCAGAGGGTTTTCAGACTTGGTGACAGTGGATCTGCCAGTCGTGCTGCCATCCCATATATGCATCTCTGCATTACAAAGACAAGGGGCAGTCACACAAAAAATGGTGTCTGCGCCTTACTCGAAACCTGCTGTTCTCCTGGTGGCATCAATGCTGTTATTTAGGTCACTTTTTAAAAAGGACAAATTAGGCCTCAGGGCAGAATTGTATCCTTTGACTCTGTAGCCAGATTCTCTTCTCATTCCGGAGTAAATAGATGGCGATGGCTTTAGTTTGTTGAAGATAACAGGGATGCACTCGCAGCACTTGAGTGTATTACAATGGAAAGCAGGATTTGATCTTTTAATAGAAAAAAATAATCAAAAGTCTTCACACTGTTTCCTCAAGCTTCATTAGCAGAAAAAAAACATGAGCAAGAGTAATCATTTCATTTTTTTTCTCATTTCACTGAAAATAAAGTCTGCCCCCAAAGCTCTCTACCAGGTTACATTGATTCCTCAGGAAAGAAAGACCTTCATTTGCACTAAGGTCTTTTTGGTACCATTAGAAGGAATCTATTGCAGAATTCAGTCTAATAGCACAAAGCGCTTCCAGTGGCAAAACTTCCCCAGGGAGAGGAGTTTGTTAGAAACTTGACCAGCCAATATATAACTGAAGTTACGTCAAATTCTATGTATATAATACCAGTTAGTGGTAGTATACAAATACAGCTACCCCTTTTTTCCTTGCTTTTGTTGTTTTCTTTGTCTGCATGGTTTAATTGCAGTTTTAAGGAGCTTTACATCCCTTTATTTTTCTTGGTGCATTCAGATGTATAGATTTACTTGCCAGAATAAACTATATATTACACCCCATGCAGCTGAAATCATTGTCCTGCGCCTGTCACAGAAGGTCTGTGTAACTTTGTGTTCCTCAAAATACTGTCAGAAAATTCTGCAATAAACATTAGCTGTGGGGGGAGGTTTTCAAACAGTATGTCTTGAAGGTGATTTTTCTTAAACAGCCCTTGCATGAGCTCAAGGCAAATCCTAATGATGCTGGTAAAAAGACTATCAAGCAAGTATGAAACCCTTGTGATTTGGTGGACTATTTAGACACATGGCTAATATGAGACCCTCCTGCAAGAGCAGCCCGTTTCCATGCATTGAATGGGTTGACCATATCCTCCATCCCCTTGCCCAGTGCCTGCCTGATGCCCCTCCCCTTTCTCCTCCACCTCCAATTTGTCTGGGGTCATCAGTGGCACCAACTTCCTTTTCACCATCATATGTGAGCAATATGAACAACTTCTTTCATGGCTTAGGTATTGCTCAAAAGCGTGGCTTGTTTTCCCAGAAAAGCAAGAAGGTACCTTGTCCCTTAGGTTTCACTGTTAAATCTATGGAAAAGAAAGTCAGCTGTCTGACCAGATTTTGTGGCTGTGCTTCTTCCCTTGCCCAAGAGCAGCAGTGGGAGATGTTCGAGCTGTCTGTCTTCTCAGGTGGTATTTGCAGGCGTGCCCTTGCACCCCTATGGCAGTAAAGGACATTATTTGTTATAAAGTATTAGTTAATGGCACTGCCTAAGACAGTTAGAGGGAACTGTCCAATAAAACATTTGTGATTTTTTGTTAGTGAATAGCAGATCACCAAACCTTGAATCTACGTGTAGGAAAAAGTCAGTTTTGCTGAGTCTCATTTGAGCAACTGCTTTAAGCAACAGCAACAGTAAGCAACTGCTCACATCCCATCTTTTCAAAACAAAATGGGTTGTGATTTTGAGATGACCCCCTAATTTAAAAAAGGCAGTTATATTATACTCTTAAGGGAGTTTGAAAATAGAAATGTTTGAGACAGAACCAAAATGTTCTGAAATTATTAAAATGAAAATTTTTATGAGGATGGCCAGACATTTGGTTTGGCCAATTGGTTTGCAGTAAACATTTCAGATTTTTAAATATTTGTGGCTTGGGTTCAAAAGGGACAAAAAAGCTTATAGATGCTTTATATGCATGAAGATGAAAGAGAAAATGAACAAGGTGATGTTGGTACGTGCTTGTTTCACTATTTGCTGTTATCCCAGTGTGAATTGAGGAGAAGAATGGGATAACTTATCCTTAGAGGCATGTATAAGAGACATAAGAAAACCCTATTGATTTTCAGTATGCATTGTCACCATCACTCACAAAGTCCTTTCTTTTTAAGGGCAGCATACATTGTAATGCTAGAGCTTCCTTCAGTGGACTCCAGTTAGATATCTCCTCTTAATCACTCTAAGTTATTTACAGGGGGATTTTTTCTTAACCTTGTAATGAAGGAATTTACTTGCCTTTAGGAAATGTACCCTGGAACGCTTTGATTTTTCACAGCAACAACACTTTTTTTCACTCAGTCTGGATCTGTGTCCTATGAGTGGGCTCTAGCAAGTTTGAGAGCAGATAGCTGCTTCTCTAACATGTCAGCAGCATATGTACATGTCAATCCATGTTACACAGGAAATAAGATGACATCATCATTTTAGCAAGGAGTTCCTGTAATTTTCGGTTTCCATATTAACAGGAAAAATAAGACTCCTTGGGAAGTTTACGGCCTGAAGAGTGACAAATACTTACAGTGCACACAGACATGGTTCCCAGATAGTCTCTACTGCCGTACAGCTCTCCAGCCCACATGGCTTGCATCAGGCACTGGAGGCTGAGGCCTAGTGCTTGGTACAAGGAGGGAAAAATGACTGGAAATAAAAGGGATGAAAGCCTTCCCGAGCAGTCTGCCGAGTGGAAACCTCTGCCTTCTACCGAGGAAGAGTTTCCAAGTGGATGTCATCCAAGAATGATTTGCTTCCCCGGTGAGGTCTGTACCCCAGTTTCAAGGCACAAGCGGTGCCCATGCCTGCTAACAGCTGTCCCTTTGCCTGGCTCCATCTGCAAACCCTCTGGAGCCTACTCCTCCGCTCCTGCCATGCTCAGGAGCTCCTCACTCGCGTCGGCACGGCACAGCGGATGGCGGCGCCTTGTCCCGCCTACTCACAAGCTCGTCTAAACCATTTCCACGCAACACCATCCCCACCCCGGTTTGCAGTGCAGGAGCTTGCTCACCACCTTCAGCCACTGCTGAGTAGCAAGGCATTATCAAAGTAACGTGGAGGAGGTCAACTGGTATAGGGATGGCTGTCAGCCATGCGCGTGGGTGAACTGCACTCCCAGGCAGTGCTTTAGAAAAGCAAAGACCCATTCCTGTCAATTCTTGTGCTGGTTTTGGCTTGGATAGAGTTAATTTTCTTCACAATAGCTAGTATGGGGCTATGTTTTGGATTTGTGCTGAAAACATTGTTGAGAATACAGGGACGTTTTCGTTACTGCTGAGCAGTGCTTACACAGAGTCAAGGCCTTTTCTGCTCCTCACACCACCCCACCAGCGAGTAGGCTGGGGGTGCACAAGGAGCTGGGAGGGGACACAGCTGGGACAGCTGACCCCAGCTGACCAAAAGGATGTCCCATACCATATGACATCATGCTCAGCATATAAAGCTGGGGGAAGAAGGAAGGGCGGGACATTTGGAGTGATGGCATTTGTCTTCCCAAGTAATCATTATGCGTGATGGAGCCCTGCTTTCCTGGAGATGTCTGAACACCTGCCTGCCGGTGGGAAGTAGTGAATGAATTCCTTGTTTTGCTTTGCTTGCGTGTGCGGCTTTTGCTTTACTTTCTAAACTGTCTTTATCTCAACCCACGAATTTTTTCACTTTTACTGTTCTGATTCTCTCCCTCATCCCACCAGGGGTGAGCGAGCCAGCAGCTGTGTGGGGCTTAGTTGCTGGCTGGGGTTAAACCACGACAATACTTTTATGCTATTCTTGTCAAATCAGAAGTTTCTTCCAAAAATAATGGGCCAGTGACATTTTGTCTTGAATGCATGAAAACTGAAAGTCAGCTGCTAGAAAGAAACCCTGTTGCCTTCCACAGCACACATGGCCAAAATGAAGCCAGATCAGTGTAAGCAGAGGTAGCCCATCTGACAACTCATCTTACATTAGGCAGTACAGGGTATGATGCATGGCTGAAAAACATTCTGAGTGACCTGCATGGGGTTTCAGCACATAACATTGGTTTAGCTGTTCACAGAGAGGGGGAGAGCAGCAAGTGGCTGCATTTATGCAAATGCCAAGGTATACCTGACATCTTCAAGTCTCTGTTTCTGGGTGGCCCTGAGGCTTTTCAGGAGGGCTTTCCTGGAGGTCTGTCATCATGTGAAATTATCAAAAGCCTAGTTCATGTAAGGAGGATTCTGCTGAAAGAGTCAGTGATTTTCTCCCTGGTTGTTCCCTGGGACTGGCTGGCTGCTCCCAGAGCTGTAATGAAGGTGTTTAACTCCAGGTGTTGAACGGCCATTGAGAACATACTATATATTCTCTGGCTTATATTAAAGCACATATGTATTGTCAGTTTATATTTATGTATTTCATAACACAAGTGCATGTGTTTCATTACAGTGTGAAGTGTAATTTTAAGATATTAAGGATGTGGAAGTGCACCCAGCATGGGATGCAACCCTGCAGGCATGCCATGACAGCGTAGGACTTCATCTCCCAAGCCCGGGAGACCCACAGGTACAGGTGAGCAGGAGTGAGGGACAGGTGTCCCCATCAGGAGAAAGGCACTGTCACTCCCTGGACCTGTCAGAAGAAACACTGCCGAGGCCTCCAGAGTCGGTAGAGTCTTCACTTACCATCCTTTTCCTGCACTTCAAAGAGTAATTATATTTACAAAATAACAGCTTTTTCTTTCTCTCTGTTTTTCTCCAAAACTTCTTAGCTGCGCTCTGTTTCTGGCTCACATTTTAAATGTGCTTTGGCAGCAAGAAGAGACTCAGCTTCTTTAATTTATTACCTCTGTTTATGGAATATGGATATTGGGCCAACTTTACTTCTTACACTAAGTGAATCAGTGCAAATGCAATCACTTTTGGACATCCACTGTATAAAATAAGCATATTTAGATAATCAAATAAGTGTTCCCATATGCATGTTGGCTGGTATTTCGTGCTGGTATAATGTTCTTGTTTTTCTTATGTGGTGTCCTTTGTCTTTTTTCCTTCCCTTTTTGACTGTGTTTGGTCAGTCACTCAGGAAAAAAAAAATTGCTTGTACCTTAAAAGAAATACTGTCTATTCAGCATATGGCATTTATAGATCTTCGGAAATTCTTTTGGGAGGTGTGCTTCAGATTAGCGGTCTTTCTCCTTCGGGGATGGTTTTAATTTGTTAGCACTTTAGATCTGTAGTCTTGAGGTAGCTCCTTTTTCAGTCAATAAAATGGTTAGTGAAATGAGGGTAAAATACTATAATTGTGTTCTTCAAATCAGATTTTTATGTGGGGTTTTTTCCTCTTGGTATGTAAATCTGTCATTCGGAGAGGATTTTTTCCTGTTTTCTTTTAATCTTTGGTGCATGTGCCAAGAATGATGATTTTAACCATGAATTACCACAGTGACTCAAAGCCAAACTGCTGGGAGGCCGCTACCCTGGGATGAAAAGGGAGCCAAAAGCAGCCCAGCTTCGACTCCAGCATTTCCAACCGAAGTCTGCCACCCTGTCTACGGCTCTCACCTCTGCTCACAGCACATCCCCTCCTCGGTGCCACATGCACAGCCCGGTGCTCAAAGCGCCAAGCCACCCATAAGGAAAGCCAGCCAGATTAGGAAAGACAAAGACGTACTCAAACCACACCAGCTGCTGGCTTCCTGCAAAGCAACAGCTCTGTCGTAGCCAGTGCAGCTCGTCCATTTATCCACCTTTCCTCATCGCTGACGTATGGCCAAAGCCCTTAGCCAGGTTGCTTCGGAGTGAAAGGACGTACCGATGCCACGCAACCCCAGGCCAACAGCAGTCAGACGTGGCAACACTGTCATGGAAACAGCTGAAGACGGAGCCAACAAAAGGCCTCTGATCTGCCGTGTCTACACATTAAAGTCTTTGTCCAGCGGAAACTCTGGAAAACAGCATTGTCTGTACAGAGCGAATGAGAAGAGCTGCACAGGGTGACACCGTGATTTACTGCAGTGACCAGGAAAGCAGGTGTGTTCAGGACCTCGGGACACATCTAGTCCATCCCAGTCCCAAGACAGGATCAGCTGTATCTCGCCAGTTGGGCAGATGTTTGTATAGCCTGACCCTAACATCCCTCTTGTCACAGGGATTTCACACCCTCCCAGCTAGTCTTTTCTAGGGCTCCAACATCCTTCCCAGGCAAAAGCTTTTCCCAACATCTAACCTAAAGCATTGCTATATTTTCAGCCCATCGTTTCTTTTCCCCTTGCCCATGGACATGGAAAACAGATTATTCTCTTTGTTCTGGAGCAGTTTTTTACATGCTACAACCATGTTTTCCCATCAGTTTTCCCTTCCTTCATGCTGAAATATGTGAGCACTGCCAGCCGTTGCCTTCCTTAGCCCGTTTACTTTGGACTTGACCTCTATGTGAAGATCAGTCTACGTAGTCAGTCCCTTGACAGAGAGACAGTATGCAACTTGTGGGACAAACCATACCAACAGGACAGAAGACATGGATGACCGAAGAGGCCACTGAAAGGCTGTCTAAGATGCCTTAGGTGTGCAACAGGCAAGAACTATTTCTGTTGCAGTCTTTGTGTCTATGTGTGTGCCTGCATGGTTTGGGGCTGGTTTTTTAGGTTTTACAAATGGTAAATTCATTTCTGTTGCACTAAAAAATCTGCAAATGGATATGCACTTGCTTCTCTTATCTAAAGTATTCATGTAAATAAAACTGAGAATAATATTTTGCATCAGGCAGTAGATTCAGTGGTAAATTGCTTTGTAACTTGACCATTATGATTTGGAAATGAACAAATTACTTAGCAAGCGTCCAGGCCCTGCTGGGGATGGGTGGCAGAAAACCAGCTGCAGAGAAACCACAGAGGAGGAAGGTGATTGTCCCTCTCGGCACCTCCCCACAGGTAATCAGGAACGCATGCCAGGGCTGGGGCTTGTGATTCGGGTGTCTCAGTTACTGCTTGGAGCATCTGGGCCCATTGCGAGAGGATGATTTGCAGATATCTAATGTTTCATGTGAGCAAAGTCAAAAGCGCCATGCTGAGTAAATTATAAACATGCCTAAAACCACAATAATTAATAAAAGCAAGCACACAAACTCAAACAGCTTCCTTTCTCTTGAAAACCTGTACACATGAGCTCCTTATGAAAGCAAAGTTATGATTTTGTCCAAGAAAAAAGGCTTTTGTTTGAAGTTAAAACAAGTATTAGCTTCATTATTTAAAAAAAAAAAAAAAACAAAACTGGAGAGAGGTGCAATTGAATAGCATTTCATAACATCTAGGAAGTTTCCCCATTACACTTGACAGGAACAGAATAGGCTGGAATCAAAGGGGTATGTTAACAACTCAGCATATCTCCACCTTTGGAACTAGTATTAGTCTATCATATCACTGAAAAATAATAAATCTTTGTAAAAGGCAGCCGTTGCTTTCATAGTCTGGCAGCAAACCCCGTCTGGTACTATTGGAAAAGTAAAAAAGGCAACATACTCTAAATTACATTGTTAAAACACCTACAGCCTAGTTCATTTTCATATGCTATCCATATGTAAGCCCTTAGCAATAGACAGCTACTTAAAAACTCTCTTGTTCTCTGTGTGTGTGTGTGAGAAAGAGTGAGCGAGGGAAGGTGAACATGGAGCCTTGTGTTTTTATTCTGACATTTTGAAGTGGAAAATATTTGAAAACCTAACTGGTGTGAAAATAATTAAACTGGATAAATAGATTAATACATATAATAGCAAGTTTTCACATATAAAAATTCCTGAAAAGTTTTTAGTTTTATCAACCCCCTTCCACACCCACCAGAGCATATGGCCCTCTGTTTGTGCAAATCAGCAGTCTTTGCTTAAAGTGGATGTTTCTATTAACACTGTGACTAATTACTGAAAACAAACATGTGTAAGTATGATCTCTGCTAACTGCCTCTGTCAACCCATCTTTTTCGTCTTGTTATTCATTCAAAGAGATTAAGATTGCTCGCAAAAGTACAGTAGACCTCCGTTGAGCCTGTTAACTGGCATGAATAAACAAAGCCCATCAACCACAATTGACGTCAGGCTTCAAGAAATGTTTTTTACATTAGTTTAAAAAAAACCCCAACACGTAAAAAGTGAAAAAGTTTTAGAGAACCTTAAAACACCTAACGTAAACAGCTTTGACACTGGATGTAAAGGGCTGCTTCGGGAATGGGTATTGAGCTATACAAACTGCAGCGCATGAGCTCAGATGGGTGGCAGACATTTTGCGCGGAGGGTAACCAGTGTTGTCTCAGTATGCAACTCTGGACATACGTGCACGCAGAAGGGGCATCCAGAGAAACTTTAATGTCAGCCTTTCTTGTGGTTTTCTCCCATCCAGAAATAAAAACAAAAAAAGACTCCAAGCATCCATTTGGTCTTTGTAAGATACAAAGATGAAAAGATGGAAGCAGATTTTTCTTCCAAGTGTCCTACAAAAGCCGGATTTATCGACTGCCACAACAGCATCACAGAGTGGGACACAGCAGCCTGCACGACTCCTTGACTTGTTGCCTACTTGGGAGTAGAGGAGAGAGGAGAAACCCCAGCTCCTTTGGAGCATGTGTGGTAAAAAGAGGAAAAAAAAGCATCTTTATGGTACAGCTTGAATGCATGTGCTCTTCACAGCGCCCCATTTCTGGGCTTGCTGTGGCCCTGGAGAAGCTGTTGGGCTCTGAGCTGCTGCAGCCAGTGGTGAAACCAGGTCTCAGTGCACTTCTTTCTCATGCACACACTGACTGCCCCGAGAGGAACCAGCTCTGCAGGAGGGAGACAGAAGTATTAACCGCCTTCATGCAACCATGCTGCCCGCCTGTCTGACTCAAGAGCTGTGGGGTGGGCTCTCAGTGCGTTTTACCTCAAGTTGTACATAATGTAAAAACAAATTGTATGCTAGAAAATTGCACAAATCTACATCTGCTGATTTTTCCGAGCGCATAGTATGGTTGGGAGCCAATTCCCTGTCATTTCTCATCTCTTGCACTCTACACAGGGTGTTTCCTTTATAAAACAACTTGCCTTTGGGTTTAATGATTTCTAAGAAAACATAACTCTGTCACTGCATGCCAGTGTTTAATTCCTCCTTTGTCATTAGTGTCTGCCCAGTGCAGCCCAGGGACGCCAGTGTGCTCACTGAACTGTGCATGCACTTTGTGTACTCTTGGGCTCGTGCCCATGCCTGGAAGCTGGTGTTTGATCTAGTCTGAACAAGATGGCCTTAGCCTTCAAAGCCAGCGTGTTTACATTCCTCTGCTCTATCTATCTAGCCTCTTTTTTTCGAGTGCCCCCAAGATAGGTGTCTCGTTGTTAGAATAAATAACTTACCTTGAGCATTGCACTTTCCTCCAGTGGCCTCAGCATGCTTTTGCAGAGGTGGAAGCACTGTTAACTCTATTTTATGGATGGACAAATGGCAGCACAGTGCTCAGACCTGCAGGCCAAAGCAGGGGCAGAAACAGCCAGGAAAAAAGCACAGGTCTCCTCTCACTCAGCCCAGTGCAGCCCAGCCCACCTAGTGAACTGTAGCACCTCTGCTTCCCTTCCAGCCACCCTTGCCTCAGCGGGTCCTTCTCTCCCCCTGAGCCAAGCCTTGTCGTGCAGGGGGCTGGGAGAGGCAGAAAACAGGGACAGCATGGCAAGGGATATGCAGAAGTAGCAAGTCCTTACCCGATTCATTTTAGTGCAACATGGGATGAAGTAATCAGGGCAGATGTGCTCTCGCCTGCTCTGTGCCCATCACTGGAGGAGAGCTAAGTTAGACGATAAGGTCCTATGAACAAGACTGGTGACGAGAAGATGTAGGAAGGGGGTAAGGGGAAAACACTTCTGAGAACAGGAGGTGAATGGGGTCAATGCTCAGCTGGCTTTGTCTCCTGTCACACTACATTGCTTTGGCTGTACGAGGGGAACAGCAAAATCCACTGCCAGCGGTGACCCATTCAGAAATGGCCTCTCTGCCTGGGATGGCCACTGCATGGCAGGGACGAGTGCTCTGGCTAGGTGCGGTGGGGGAGAGTGCTCTCTGCCTCTTCTCGAGCTCAATAGTGGTACTGACCTTGCATGCTAAGACTATAGCCTTGTAAAGGAAAATCCAGGGATTCAGTGGTTGCTGTTTGTTCCTACTGCTGTGCCCAATACATGTGAGAAAATTCAGCTCCAAACATGGCTCATACATCACATGAATCAACAGTCTGAGAGCTGGAATAACCACCAGAGACACCTAAGGGAGCTACAGGAACAGGAAAGCAGCTGCAGCAAGGTGTACAAAACTCAAAGCTTGAGTTTACCGTTCAGCTCCTCTTTGGTCAGCGTATAAGTGCTACCTACCCCTCTTGGGTACGTCTCAGAGAAGGGGAGGTAAAGCAGCAAGCAGGTAACCTCCTGACTCAAATCTCATCAGGTTTCCCTCCCTCCTGGAAGACATTGCCACCACTTCTCTAAAGATGCCAAAATAAGAAGCAAAGCACCCTGGTTTTGGCTGATGTGTCTCACACTGAGCCAGAGAAGAGAAAAGCAGAGTTACGAGTCCTGAAGCTGCGCCCTCTGTTTGTTCCATTAACACAGGATCCGGCGCTTTCAAACTATGGGTTGGGGAAAAAAAAAGAGTAAAAATGGTAAAAAGCCTACACCTTACCTGCCCCACAGCTTACAAAGTGAGGCACTGCAGTATAACACAAAAGAAAGTCAATCCGAGGGCAGAACCTCTCAATCTTCATAGTTAGCATTTCCCAATGCCTGGCGTAGGCTGACAGTATTTTCCGCTGAGGCCTGGGGTTTGAAAACTGACAACTCTTCACTCAAATTCCTTTTCCATTCTAAATGCCATTTAATGGCAGTGTAACTGGAAGGGTCAAAAATCAGCTCTCACTTGGCAATGGCCCCTTCCAGAGTCAAGGCCATGGCCCCTGCTGAGCAAGAGCTCCCGATTTCAGCGTGGCCGTTCACAAACACTGGGCTTTCTCGAGAAGAGCTCTTAGAGAAACTCTAAACACCAAAATGTTCTCAAGAGTACAGACTGTACTGACGATAAAAGAAATGAATCAAATTACTAGAAGGCAGGTAAGAGCCTTAAAAAAGGACTTAGTTCAGTGCTAGAGTTCTGACATTAAAAAAAAATAAA
>VYZW01024864.1:190779-205779 GCA_013401315.1 Balaeniceps rex | reverse complement strand
GTGGCTGCTGGTGGAGTGTCGATGGGGCTCCCGGCCCCGCTGCTGGGCGTCACGGAGGAGCTCACTGCTGGTGTCTCTCCTTGCTGCTGGGCTTGGAGGGTCTGTCCACAGATGTGATGGTGCTTCTCCCAGTCCTTATGCTGGCAAAATGAGCCACAGTATCGTGCTGTGTTGCAACCACTGCAGGTTTCACTAGCTTTCCGGCCACAGTTCCAGCAACTCTAGAAGCAAAAGAGGAGGGGGAGAGATGGGAGAAATTAGTTAGTGTCCTAAAATTTGTATTTAAAACAGCTGGCAGGGAACTGCTAGCCAACCTTCTGCCTAACGAAGGTCGAGGCATCAGTAGGTGCTACCTTGGGTGGCTGAACCTGTTCCACAGCAGCTGCAGTCACCTCGGGGACTCTGGCCCTCAGAAACTGGGCAAGAACAAAAGCAGCTATCTGCTAGTACCAGCGATGCAAACTCCAAGCACTCCCTCATGTCCAGTCACCAGAAGCACACTGACTAATAGAAAGTTTCAGTAGAATTTCAGCTAACTTCTCTGCCAGATTATTAAAACAAATAATGAAACACACACACAAAAAAAGTGCTTCTCTAAAAGTGGAGAGGGACTAATGCAAGAAAAGAGAGGGAGAAAAAGACCTAACACATAGGTAAGACTTGTTACCCCGGGAAAACCTCGATTTTAACCGTCTGAGTAATGCCATTTGACTCAGTGGCACTTCTGGCAGTGAATAGTTAAGCTTTGGCAGGATGGGGAAGCCACCGCAGAATATGTATGCTATTCACTTTCACACACTCTATAGCTATGCCAGCTGGATGCTGGAACACGGCCAATCTTTAAGCGATATTCCTCAACTACATAAAGAAAAATTCCCAATTTCAGAATCAAACAAAGATCTAAATCCAAAACAATATTTTAAGGAAATTAGACATTTAATCGGAGTCAAGTGGCTTCTTTAGAAAATATCCGTGTATTAGTTCCATCCTTCCCCTTTTTGCTGGGTGTTGGTTGGGTGGTTTTTTTTTTGTTGTTGTTGGTTTTTTTGGGTTGATTGGGTGTTTGGGTTTTTTTTTGGCACAGGAACATACTGGCAGATGGGGGAAGAGTAACTGTCCAGTGCTCAATTGCTCTTTGAGTTTGAAATCAAATGTACGTGGCATTCTCAATTCATACTGATTAAACACACAGACTAAACCAGGTAATTACAGATACATGTGCTGAGGACCTTTTCTTTTAAATTCATAAAATTGTTCCCATCTTTAAAAACACTTTTTAAAAAAGGTGGAATTACCAACACACAGAAACAGATGTTTCTGGTAGTTAAAAGTCGGGAATTCAGACTCCTTGTCTGGCATCACTTGGTTTTGATTCAGTATTCATTGTTTCAGGTTCGTTTTGCTCAAACTCTGTCCAGTGCTGGAGAGGTAAAACCACCTTTAGAAATGGATAGCTGTATTATTCTTGAACACCTTTTCTTTAAAAGACCTTTTATCTCCACGATGAAAAATAACCATAAGCAAATTTAGAACACTGTATATGAACGCATGCACGCACAGATATATTTACGCATACACCAAAATGACCCGGCAAGTTTGTATTAGCATTTCAAAGAGATACAATGTCTCATCCTACTGACCAGAAAGAGAACAAATTGTGATATACCTGGATTCTCCTTCTTTTGCTATACTAATATTTCTCAACAGTCGCATCGTACTTGTGAAAGTTTCATTTTGCCAGCTTGATGCTTGCACTGCGATCAGTAAACATGGTGTAATTCTGCTCCAACCGTGCTTGCACGGAATTTCTGCCTACTGCCGTGCCTGCTGACCTCCTAGCTATTAGTTTCCAACTAAATTGCCAGCCCTGGGTTTGGCCCATATTTCCCTTTATCCCCTCATCTGAAAACAAATACACATGTACAAAATCTCCGCATGCAAACTTTTCTGAAAAGATACTCCTCCCTGCATGGAATAGTGCTGAAGTCAACTAGCACCTGCCCAGATGCAGGAATCCTTCCCTTGTGCAGATCTGACTGCAACACTGAAGTGCGTGCTTTAATTGTGCTGGAATTATTACAAGGATGTCAAATTTTTTCTATTCAATTATCTATTTAGTTAATATAGGCCAACTTCTGGGGAATCTTCATTTTGCTTCCCCTTTTGGGGAAGGCCTATCTGCACAGACAGAACTCTCTCCCGGATGTGACCAGAGCCACTGGGCAATATTTCAGTATCTTACCACAAGATCTGTATTGATGTCAGAAAACAACCATTTAATTTTAACAGTATTGGTTCAACTTTCTTATTAAAATAGTCATCAATTAACTATCAGCCTGTACAGAACATGAAAAGTGATACATAAGTGCAAGATTTTAATGAAGTGACAAAGCTCTAAGCTGGCTCCTTACATGATTACTTAATGTGTCCTACATTGTCTGGTATGTGATTTTGTCCATTGAACATATTATTTCTAATTTAACAGGTCATTACAGCTTTAGTGTAATTGTGGGAATAAAAGCACATAAAATACAAGAATTTCAAAATAAATTTTACAGCTCACTTTTATGCAACAACTTACTGCATTTAAAAATTACTACAGTGCAAATTAGCATAAACAAGCACACATGCCATGGGGAGCTTGCACTGCGATAGTAGCTGGATTTGACGTGCAGAACTCCCTGCCCCACAGAGTCCTCACCACTGTGGCCATTCATTGCTCCTTCCCATGTGTGAGTAGTGAAAACAGCAGCAAAGATGAAGCTCAGGCACTGCAAGCTTTGGCAACAGAGATTTCTGTTCACATTGCTGGCTGATAGCTCCAGAGCCCAAATTCTACGGAAGAAAAGCCAGACTTGAGATGCCAGCTAATGGCCTGCAGTGCGCTTCGTGCACCCCTGCTCACGTATTCCAGCTGATCCAGATATCATGGACAGAGCTTGAGCTCGTTATCAGATTGAGCATGGTCAAGGTATCTTCCCTCCTGGGAAGCTCTAGCAGGTACCAGCAAAACAGAGCACCCTGGCTGAACTGTGTAGACAGCACCTCAGATAACAGGGGACCAAAATGTCATGTTGGTGACAAAGTGGCGATCACCATACGAGGGCGTATGAGCAGGACTATGGACTGCTTTACACTTGAGTTAAGACTCTCCACCTCCTAGCACTGGTAAGGCTCTGACTGGAGTACTGTCCAGGTTGCGATGATGCACTTCAAATACAGCAAACGAAATAAGACAAATAAGACTTGGAAAGAACCCAGAGAAATGCAGCCAGAATAATCCGAGGTCAGACAAACACAAGCTATGAGAAGAGACTGAACAAACTGAGACTGTTAAATGTAAGGAGAGATGGTAGCCTGAGGGGGGACAGTAGCAGACAAACATCTTGGAAACTACTGCAGTGAAATAGGCAATGACCACGTCTACATGGATGAACAGGAGAAGCAATGGGATCAAACATCTGCAAGAAAAACTGGAAAGAGATGTTATGAGAAATCTTTTTAAGGATAGGCAAAAATTACCTAGAGGCACTGGAGAATCTCCATCACTAAAGCACAGGAAAAGCAGGTATGATGTACAGGAATGATACAGCTAGAGTTGATCATGCATTGGGAAAGGGAGTAGCAGATCTCTTAAAGCCTCTCCTGGTCTATCTTCTCTGTCTTTAGATAGTGACCTACTACACTGCACTTCCAGCTCGTGCCTTATAGAGTTCCAGATGTAGCTAAAACTACGAGGAGGACTGGATTACAGTTTAACTCTGCACCAATTTCCCTGTGAAACAGTGAGGTTATACAAAAGGCCAGATTCCAGACTACATAATTCAATTTAACTTCACTACCTTGAAAATGGATTAATTCAATGAAATTGGGCTAAATTGCACCAGATGGGAATC
This sequence comes from Balaeniceps rex, assembly GCA_013401315.1. Lineage (NCBI taxonomy): Eukaryota > Metazoa > Chordata > Aves > Pelecaniformes > Balaenicipitidae > Balaeniceps > Balaeniceps rex. The sequence goes on along the minus strand of VYZW01024864.1, from coordinate 201,883 downwards.
TCGCTCCGAATCTACGACACCGATCATATTTCATGTTTCTCTTTCAACTGACAAGGAACATCAGTCTTAGGTCAGAGCCTTATCTCAGGTCAGACTTTTAATTCTCATGCACTTAAGCTTCCATCTTCAAACAACAGAACTCAGAAACTTCTGTTTGCCATCATGAAAATTCTTAAAAACAAATGGTCTCCATTTCTGTGGTCTCCAGTACCAGGACACATACTTGTCAATAATTTTGCCCATCCTGTTGCTTTCATCTTTGAAATATTTAACCGCAATTGAGTATTTGCTTTCTTCTGACACCTCCAGCTGAGACTCAGTGGAGAGCTGGCTGAAAGAAGAAAAAAAACCCAAATGGACTGTGACATGCCAAAGAGATGATGAACTCTGAAATGCCGTAATACAGTGTCAAACACTGCTCTGTCATCTTTGACAAATTCTGGATTTCGCCAGTTTACCAGGAAAGGAAGCATGGCTGGGTATGAAGAACCCAGATTTTTCCTGGTTCTGCAATTGCCATGGCATTGAAAACTCTATCACTGCTAACCACAAGAAAAAGAACATCTAGAAATCACTGAAACCACAGTGGCGTAAATGAGGACTGTATGAGCCACTGAACACCAGTGCAAAAAAACAGCGAAGTTGTGTATGAAAATTCTATCCAAGACCCATTAGAAAGGGAAACACATCGGTACTTTGGAAATTCCCATGCTGTGTCAAAATGCAGCGCTCTATACAAAGATATGAAAGCCTTTAGATGCTTCTAGCAAAGTTACACCTATCACTGAACACTTCAGGCTTGCCCAAGCCACTGTTTATTGTGTGAAGTACATCTATGTTCATACAAGTCAGCATGAGAGAAGCTAAATCCTGAAAACAGGAGTGCAGAGAAGCATACGGAAGAGACATGCAAGCTGGCTAGCCAGGCTTAGCTTAGGAGTCTGGGGCAGTGCCAGTGTTCACATCACATCTGGACTAATCCTGCGCAGAACACATGGCTCTGGCACCTCTGCACCACTCACCACTGCAGGGCATGATGTGCTACTTTCTAAGAGATGCTCAGCCAAAAAAATTAAACATTAGCTGACATATGTATTAAATTTAATACCAGCTTAAAAACTAGGCTTGCCTGAATCACAGCATCTGATGCTCAGAGTCAGGTTTGCTGGCACAGTCCTGGTCTCAAAGAATTGGTCAGCAGAGATTGAACCCAGCTGTCTTCAAAATGTCAGGTAAGTGTGATATTCACATACAACATAAACTGCTGCAATATAAACAAGCCCTAACATTACACATCTCTTAAAAGCAGTGTTGGACCAGTTACATACTTGTTTTATCTGAGCAGATGTCAGCATCTGCTTTAAGTAGAGAGAACCGAAACATTTGTGTTCCTTTCCCGTTCCCAGCCCCCACTCTACTCAAAAGTGAGGAAGAACACTGAGTGTCAGATTTTTCAGTGGCATTTTATACCAGAGCAGAAAGACAGATGTTTTGATGATTTTTTTTTCCCCCCTACAATCTGGGCAGCTAGTCTCTTTGCTAAGCTGTTCACCCTTACTATTAAAATTGATTTGCACAACAGTACATTGCAGCCAAAGCAAGCACGGCAGTCATTAAAGAGTAGGCTGCTCACACATGTTTCTGTACTTAGCCAAGTCAGCTACTGATGAATGGGTCATCTTTTGTTAAGCAACTGTAAGGAACTGGTAAAGAAATAATTTGTGGTTCAGGAACAGCCATGCTGACAGGTAGGCCTTCTCCTGTCCTTTTGCTTTCCAACAGCAGTGTGCTCTGTTTGCTGGTCTTCAACCAATCTCTCATTATAATAACAGACAATAATGAACATGTCCTGGTCAATCGCAAGGACTTATGCCGAGAAATTACGGAAATCTTTAGAAAGTAAATGTACAGACACTGAAGCAGTGGCAATGCGAATTAAATCATACTGAACAATTCAAACATAAGCAAAGAACAGTAGTTCAACAAGGGACCAGGTCAGGGTCAGAAATTAAAACTATACTATGTAATGTGGTGATTCTCAGAATACTGCAGACCACTTCTTAAAACTCAGGGTGCTTCCAAATATCACACCTCCCCTATTAGTCCTCTCACTGTCCTAAGGCCCCTTTATTTTGCTCCGGTTAGTTCAACATGTCCAGCTTCACTTGTCTTGCAGACAGTCTTGCAGTCAGGGATGCTACTTTTCCTGGGTCAAAAACAAAGCAAAACAAAACACAAAAAACCCCAAACAAAACCAGAAAAAAACCCACAAGAACCCCAAGAACAACAACAACAACAAAAAATCAAAAACCAATCTAATTCTCTTTGTGAGACCTCTGAAAGGTCTTGGATGAGGAGACTACGTATTATCTTAAAATTATAATAATTACAAAAATCTTGAGTCTTAGTACTAGTTATCACTTTGAGCTCTGGAGAAGACTTCAATAAAAATCATGCCACAAAGTTCTCACACCAGAGCAACTTCAGGAAGCCTCAGCTAGGTCCAGGTTGCATTTTACTGAATAACAAATGAAGAGCTGTAAGGGAGAAAACTTGCCAACAGACAGGGAGTGGTCGTATCAGATGAAAATTATATCTGATACATTAGAAATCTGGTGCCAAATTCCCATCTCCATTCATAGTTTCCACAGCCAAAAGAACTAATGACACCCGTGGGAGAAATATTCTCTGTCAGGAACTGCATGGAGATTATATAGCAGCCTATACTGAGCTCTCTTGCAGGCCTTGGCATAATGTCCCACCAAGGATAAGAAATGAGTAGTGATACTCAGCCTTCCTCTAAATCCGTAAGACTGCAGAAGCTGCTACTTCAGCATCCTCATATTTGGAACTGGAAATATTCTAGCCCTGGAAATATTACTCCAGTGCCTTTAGTACGCAGAAATCTGCATTGCTGGAAGCATACTGCTGAAAGTCGTAAACAGAGAGAAGTTTATGGAGACTTACAACTGAGACAAATGAGGAGGGACATTCACAGATACATCGAGAAATAATGAACACCGAAGTAAACATGAAATTTTATTCCTCAGCCCCAATAAACACAAGGTCTCATCTCCAACGAAACCATTTTTGAACACTGGCAAACTGATCTCCTGTCCTCAAAGATGAAGGAAAAGGTTGGTCCATTTTTACAAAAGTTACCAAAAAAAAAAGGACAGCCCAAGTCAACAGGTAATCAATCATAAGCAGCACTGCCTTAAGTGTTTGGAGTTTGGCATAATTAGAAGCCAAAGAAGAAATAATTATAAAAACTTAATAGACACGTCTAACTCTCAAATAAGTATCGTTGTCATCTCCCTTCACAATTAACCAAGCACCTGTAAACACAAACTGAGCAAACTTGAGTTCTCTCTAAAGTTGTACTAAAACCTGCATTTTTCACCTCAAAACAGTCACCCTGATGTGCCACTCATGATCACAGGGGTGAAAGCTGCAGGAGCAGGACATTAGACTTCATTTCTAGGTCCAGGAGGCTTGTATCCTCCCTGAGGATGCACAGCCCTGAGAACATCTGTAACCCTACACTTCATTAGAATGCAATTAAAAGAATTATTTGTGTTTTTTTAAAGTCTCATTTCCAAAAAGTGAACAACCTTGTAAGCAATCTGCTGGAGAAGAAGTAAAGATGTCTGTTGTTATACAGGCTTTTCCAGAGCTATGACTGCTCAGGCGTGAATTACAGCACACAAACTCTCCACGCGTTCCTTTGGACGCACATTTGCTCGTGGAAGAACGGGCTGTATGTATTGGCACATAAGCACTTCCTCTGTCCTGCCTACACTGTATCAGTTCACTAAACAGATTTAATTTGCAGTTTCCTCCAAAGGCATTTACCTTTGGAATTTTGGTTTTAACAATAGGAGTCTCTTGTATATATACACATAAAAAACGACAGCTCTTTAATGATGCTAAGGCAGCCAAATGCCCTTTCTATGAACATAGTACAAGATAAATGTCCTTGAGTATCTCAGATACAAAATGCCAATAAATTGAATTTATGTCTCATTTAATCTACAATGGAACAGTTAGTACTTAAAGGGTACATACACTTCCCCTAGTCCCTTTCTTCCTGAGAAACTTTCAGATGCTGAAAATCAATTCCTTTTGTCTCCTTGTTATTCATCTGCTACACATTAAGGAGAAACTCTGGGCATTCAGTGATCCCACAATGGTCTTTCATCTCCAGAGAAGCCTGGTATGAATTAAAATCTTATGCTCCCTCAAATTATGGATGCATACTGCAGCATGCCACTGACTTATGTGCTCATGATTTTTGCCAGTTTTCTCACCATGCTGCAACTCGCTCATCTGCATCTTACAACTTAAGTGACTCTTCCACGACGCTGCCCATCCAGCCCATGGAAAGTGCTTTGACACCAGCGTACGCAAATACATGTCCCCACACAACAGGTACCACTATCTACTCTTTTTTCCAACTCCCTGCCATTTAGAATTTATATTAAAAAGTGGTTTTACTACAGCCAAGATCTTAGTACAAGAACAACAAATACTTCATGAAAGTAATGTTCTTTCATTTCAGTGGCCTTGAGAGATTAAGATTATATACAAATAACTTTTAACTGACATCATTTCTTTGTCATGTCTGTTTTTAAGGGCAGTTCTAACTTAGGACATTGTTGTTCTGTAACGGACATAAAATTTAATTGCTACGTAGACTGCTGCAGCCCTGGTCAAACACACACTGCTCTTTCACTCCCAGCTTCCAGCCAGTCGTGCTGCTGGATGTCCGGTATCGCAGCAATGCAAGGCTTAACATACTTATGCTTGTTTTATTCTTTGTTGCTCTTTCAGTCTATTTTTCCTCCTTCCAAATCCTGTTTGCGCACTCCTCAACTCTCAAATATTCCCTGCAGCCAAAGTAACACATTCAAAATAAGGAAACTCTTGCAAATCTACATTCACATTCTGTCCTATAGGAACCATCATCTTTTGCTAATCGCTTCTACACCCAACACTTTTCCCAGACAAGCTTTTAGCCACCTTGCTCTACAATCTCTTAAATAACTGTTTGTTTAAATTAGATTTCAGCGTGAAATATTTGCCACCAAACAATCTTGTTATCTATTCAATACGGTAGTTTGAAGAGCTTTAAAATAAAGCTACTGAAAAGCTAAATTAAAAGCTAAATTAGAACAGAAATGTGTGCATTATATGTAACCCTGAACAGCAGTTAAAAGGTGAGAACACAGCTCAAGTTCACCAGCTATTTTGGGCTCAGATTAAAACGTGGCCAAGAAAATTTGGAGCTCAGCATGTGCCTGAAATATGTGTCCAAAGCAACCATGCAAACAGTTAAACAGTTAAACACTGAACTCCGATGTCACACAAATAGCCTGTGCCAGCTAGATTAAAGCTAGCCCAGATACACCTATGGTTTGCAGCCACAGGTAATGCCTGCCCAGCAAAGACCTTACCTCGCTTGAATCCTCCTGCTGATTGATAACAGCTAGTGCATCCTCTGCAGCCTGGCGCTTGGCTTCGGCAACAGTGCGCTCCATCTTGGCTCTCTCTGAAGTGATCATGTCGTGAGCTTTCCGCTCTGCCTCCGACACTGCCTTCTGCAACTCAGCCATCGCCTGACGCTTTACTTCATTGACAGCTTCCTCTGCAAAGGAGGGAAAAAAACGTCATCAGCACGGGACGCTGGGCACAGGGCTACGTAGGACTGACGCGTGAAATGCAGCAGAGACTCCATCATATTGAGAGTCTTCATTTTGAGAAGGACACAGAGGAACCTGGTTCCTCAAGAATCTTCAGGACCACCCAGGTGCTTCTTTACCTCCCCATCACCAAAAGCTCTCACAAGCCTCTAACACTTGTGATGATTCTTGCTATTTTGATTCACAGTCCGTAATTCTTCAAGTACAGACATTTCAGATCTCTGGCGCATTATTTTTGTAATCTTTTTCAACATTTTACTTGGAAAACTGGGTTTGCAGCACACCAGATTTACAAATAACTTTGGCAAAAATTATTATTTAAGACACAATATTACAGACTTTTTCAAAAAGGCATCTTTAAGCTCTGGAAATTAAGACAAGACTTACAGTCATTCGCAATTTTTTCCCATATTGTTAACGAATAAATACATGAAGTTAAAAAAAACCCCGAGAGTTTGTTTTAATATTTCAAATCACTGGTCTAATATCTTTTCCTGGACATATACTTTTACGAGCCAAAATTAAAATTTGTTTAAGAACATTCATTTGACCTCTTGATCTCTCCTTCAAACCCATGTTGACACTGCGAAGACTCGGCTTCCTGGCCCCGCCGAGCTCTCGAGCACACGACAGCCGGCAAGGCTTCAGCGCACAATTAGCACCGAGCAGGGGCACACACCGCTTCACTAAATTCAAACCTTCTTGCTTCTTGTAAAATAACTAAGTCAGTGTGAGCCGTTTCTTCGGTATATACTAGCGTCATATCTTTTATTCCGGAAAACATGGATTGTCACAAATTACTTATTTGGGTTTTGATGCAGGAAGAGCGCAAAGATTTTACTAATGAACAGTCTTTTAACTGACAACTAAAACAAGCAATTTTTTTTTAATTAACTGCTCTAATTAACAAGGAAACCATCCTCCCCCTGAATTAGTTTATCTAATTTTCATCTTTATTCAAAGCAAAATGACAATGATTAATTGAAAATTTAATAAGCAGTAATTATTAACTTGGCAAACCTAGTACCAATTAACACTCTATTAAAACTAATTATGACATGTTTCATTCAAGTGTTTGCACTTAATTGTTTCATCCACTTAAAAACCACCTTAATTAAATGTTCTGTTTAATTAAAAACATAGATTTCTAATAAAAATGTTTTACTGTAGATTAAAATCTAAGTATTACAACTGTGTTATGGGTTTGAGTTTTAGTCCACACATTTAGCCCATGTATCTGTGTGCGTGCACATGCACATAGACCTAACTCTTACATACATGTCAATAACTCTCGAGTTTTTATGTCTCACAGCTCTGCATTTGTTATTTAAAAAAAAGGACTACATGAAGTCTCCGTTTTCAGTTATTAAGCAAATTACAATAAAGACTTAACTTTAAGCCATGTACTGACTAAAATTGAATTAATTAAAAAGAAAGAAGAGTTCTATTATTCTCTGTGTGTGTGTGTGTGTGTTACGCATGTGCACGTCTGCAAGAGATGTTTCAGCTGAAGTTTTCGAGGGAGGGGAATTTAGAGATAAAACTCATGCCTTTATGTTTATGAGGCTGAAAATATGCCCTTATATTACCCTACCATAAATGTTGTTTAGGGGAAAGCCTCAGGAGAGGAAAAAATCATACCCTTCAACCATACAGCCAAGGCTTAATTTACTTTGAATATTCAAGGTGAATTAAAATTCTATGTGGCAATACAGGACAATAATTTTTGCTTACGATCAAAGCTGCAGCTAGACTAATTGTATATGCAAATCAGGCAATTTATATTTAAATTATGCATTCCTATTCTAGTCCCACAGGCACACACAGATCAGCAAAGGGAATTGGTAGGACATTTGCAAGGTGCTTGAATATTTATTACCAACTGCAAACATTCACTGATCGTGAGAAAAGAAATATACACAGGCAAACATACAGATGCAATTTTATTACCATTTTCATAAAAATGAGGCAACTTAAATACAGACGTTTTGTGTCTATGAACTGCCGTTATTAATAAAGTGGATTTCTTTGAGAAAATCTGTATTCTTGCTGATATTTGCTACGCATAGAAATTATCTTTGTATGGCATGATGCACTTTCATTACATCATATAAATTTAGTCTTACCTTGAGGTGTTTGCAGTGGTTAGAAATGCCAGTTTAAACTATTACATTAAGCAGAAGTACAATACTTCAACATTTTACAGAGACTTCTAATTTTATAGTTTTTCATCCTACATAATCTACCTCTTTTCAGTCCAAATATAGAAATTGAACTTTATATTCTAACTTCCCTATTGCATAAGTTTTTTTGCAAAGCTTCTGAGAGTATGAAGATGCTAAAAATGCTTACGAGGCCATATGCCTGACTGATACTTTTTAATTGGCATAAACTATGGGATTGGACTTTAGTATTTCCATTAACTTTGACAACAGAATTTATGTTGTGCTATACTGTGAAAACAAATAGTTAAAATATGTCAGGTTTTTTTGTCAAAATGCACCACCATAATTTCAATACATTATGAACTCATGAACACCCAAATAAACTAGACAAAATTTCCTATCACTGATTTTCTGCACATCTTCTTAAAATAAATGTTTCCAGTACCTACAGATATTTTATAGACATAGAATGCAGACTCCATAGTTTCAGATAACAATAAAAACTGTAGTATCTGTGCAGGAAAAGTTATGGGTGACAGTGAAGGGGATTTTATTTGCCTTGACAATGCTGAGCTATGACGACCAAGAACGATACCAGCGCTCTTCCTTTCTCTGCTTTTCCAGAGAAAGGAAGAATGATTAGATTCCAATATCAGAAAACATAAATCCAGAAGTTTTTAAAACCAAATATCTAAGATGCATATGTCTGCATCCTCCATTATCCCACTAATGCTAAGCATTCTTAGCATAAATTCACTCTGTCTTTTTAAGAATGCAATTGAAATCTTCCTTCCCTTTGAGTAGCGCTGACTCATGAGAGAAGCTCCAGGGAGCCAACAGCCTGTGTGGAACAGGCACTACTCAACGTGATCAGCGGTCCTTGGAGCTGACCCAGGAGAGGTACTCAACCCATCATTCACTCCTGTATATAACCCAACATGATGATTCACCAGCCAGCTCCTGGTCACCTCCCTCACATTGTGGGCAAACTTAGTCCACATGATGAAAAAGGAAAGGTGTTGGGCAGGGGTGCAGTCATGAAATTTTGCATCATCTCACTCTCAGGCTGACCCTGGCAAAGAAGGTCATTGGGAGCTGGTGACATGAGTTGTCTCTGCTTCATACTCCAAAATGCACAATCTCTTTCTCAGGACTCCCCTGGAGAATGTGCAGGGTCTTTACTGTCCTTGTATGACAAAGCATGGTCATTCCACACCTGTTTGGTAACTCCAGAGCTTAATTCAAGTAAGTAACTGGAGTAACTGGTAGCTCCAGTCCAGATCTGCCATGAACAGTAGGCCTTGCTGTGTGACAGAAAATGACTGGAAGACAGCTTCCTCATGACACAGAAAGAAGCTAAGGCAGCAGCCCACAGTGGGCCTGGGATCTCTTTATTTAATAAAGAGAAATAGGTATTTCCAGAAAGCAAGTCATCCAACCTATGATCCAACTGATCCTCTTCACATGCCTGCCTCTCTCCTGACTACTGAGGGACACCAAGAACTTGGCTTGGACTCTTCATCTACATACCCCTAATTCAATGAGAAGAACTGGGACACTGATGACCTTCCACTGATGTATGAAACTGAATTGGGTTCACATGGCTTTAATTCACAAGGTGCTGCTTCCTGTGTGATTGCTTCAACAATCACAAAAGCACGTGCTTAACTTGGTATATTTAAAGAACTGCGCGCTGGAGTCTATCAATCTCCAAAAGTTTAAAGTGAATCCCTTTTTCATGGGATTTTGAGGTTGCTTATTAACCATTTTTATGCCAAATCTTTTCAGTTCAATGGAGTCAGCATCCCAATCAGACTTTTATACTCGATTCAGCTGTCTACACAGTGGTCTTTACAGACATTTGAGATACTAAGATATCCACAATGAGCCAGCAGAAATGACTTGTGAGAGATCTGCAGCCTTCTTGACTGGCAGTTGCAGCCTAGTCAGGAAACTATGAAGCATCTCAAATGGCACCAGAGACCTATTCTTACAGAGCTAAACTGCACCTTTAGTGCCGTGAACTGATTACAAAATTGTGGAGACCTCCAACTTCAGTGCACCCTGCTGAAAATGAAGGCCCATGATTTATGAAAAGCTTATGAAGAAACTTTTTTCTTGTATTGTACTGCATCTAAGAGTCATAAATGACCTGTTATGCCAGACATCAAAACCTAGATTTTGCAATTAGAATAAAGTTCCTGGAATTCAACTGAATAATGCTCCTCTTACTGAGATTTCCTGGGACTGCATATTTTTTTTCTTATTTTTCATTTAAGATGTTAACATAAATGTGGCAAAACCAACTATAAAATTACTTTTGGGTGCACAAGAGCATTGAGTTACAAAGGCTACACTTTCCTTGGACAGAAGAAAAAGTTGTAGATTTTTTTGTTATTTTTCCTATAAAACCACAGCAGTTCCAAAAGTATTAATTTACATATTGACAAATGTAGACTTTACATGATAAACCCACATCACACAAACAACACAGCTTCTTGTCTGATGCAAAAATATGCCAGCAGAACATTTTTACACACATGTTCTGTATCTAGTTTAAAATACATCAAGAGGCAGCAAGCAGTTACAGGAGATTTGATCAGAGAGCATCAAAACTGTTGCATATTTGCCATTTAATCATTAACTCCTGCTCAGACAGCTGCAGTAGACTTCATGGTTATACAGGTGTTCAAAAGGGGTGTGTGTGTATAAGGGTATATATAGAAGCTCAACTATGTTGCTGGACTTCAGCAGCTACCTCCTGGCCCCTCTGAAAACAAGGAAACTTTGATGTTGAAAGAGCAAAGGTTTAGCTCCAGCACTGCAATAGGATCCTTGCCAGGAAACTCCTGTGCTCAGGCAGAGTTTTAAAGTGTTGAAGAAAACTCTGTACAACCACAACATCTGCCCATGGTGCTTTTCAAGCTCAGGGAAGATGCTGTCAATGCCTGTGCAACCACCCAGAGCAGCTGCGGAGATGTGATCTTGCTTACTTCATTGAAAACTTTGCAAGTTTATGAGCACAGACTTCACTTGGGGCTGACAGGCACAAAATCTTTTTAAAATTAAGAATGGTTACATTGCACAGCTGGAGGTTTTTCTTTAACAGGTATACTTAGGTTTTTCCCCTCTGTTGGGAATTCTGACCTTAACTAGGTAAGAACCTTGAAGCTTAAAAAAAACAATCCCCCACAATTTTTTTTTTTTAAATTGCTAACAGACTGAACCTTTGCCCTA
>VYZW01024864.1:168793-188364 GCA_013401315.1 Balaeniceps rex | reverse complement strand
GGATCTATCCTCTCTACTATTTAAGGTACCATCCACTGCAAGGGGATCATAACCTTGATTTAAGCCCTTTACTGTGGTACTTAGTATTAAAAATAAATAAAGAGATGTGGAGCTGATTTTTTGGTACACATGACTTCCCAAAAATGGAATTCAATGACATAAATGACCAGATTGCCAGCTAATTGTTAAAATTTCCAAAACATAAACATCAATCAAGCTCTTATTCCAACCACAAATTATTTACATGAGGAATGAGATCCTCTGCAAGAAGAATTAAATCACAAGCTTGTGAAAGACTTTCCCATAATTTGGAATGGCGCACAAAAAAAGACAAGAAGCACTTATGAAGATAATAAAAACCATATTTTCCAAGCAAGAAAAATATTATTAACGTGACTATTGTTTACTCAGTGGTGATGAGTTCATGAAAACAATCTTCTTTTGGGGGCTAAACTACAGGATGTGACCAGAGGATAAAAGTCTTACATTACTATTATTTTTAAGGTAAGGTGTGCTTCAGATTAAGAATCACAGAACTTGCTGTTCTTAACAAAAAATCTTAACTTGGACATCTAGCAAACTCAAACCAAAAGCAACACAGTTTAAGTGAAGTCCCTAAAACACTAAATGTAAAACCAACTGCAAAAAGCCATAATTAGGAAGAAAGCACTATATTAACTGACTGTCTGCAGCACCTAGAAGTCAAAGTAAATTCTGCTTGGAAGGAAATGGAATTAAATCCGACAAAATTAGGAATAACCCTAAGTGACAAGACAGCTCATACAGAAAAGGATAATGGGAAAAGCTGTACATGTCAGACGTAATACAGGTTTGTTAATGGTGAAAATGCAAGTGTTATTATGCAGAACAAAGGGATGTACACAACTGAATTTACTTGAAATTCGCGGAGAGGCATGGTTTCAGAGCACTTGTTGATAATCAGTCTGGTTCCTACTGAACCATATGAAAAAGCCCAACAAGGAAAATAAAAAGCACATATACATGAGAGTAATCAATACTTGCCTGTGAAAAGTCTATATGAAGTAAAAATAAAATAGATTTTGAAATTGAAAATGTTTTTGGAATTTTCTATTTTAATGCAAAATATACCTTTCAGCAATAAAGTTGCTGGACTGGCACATAAGAATACACATGAGGAAAAGACAGAAAAATTGGTCTCAGTTTCAGACCTCCCATTCTACTGAATAGCATGGAACAACATAATACATTGTTTTCTAAAATATATAGAAAAAGTACTATTTTTAGTCTATCCCGGATATTTTTTTTAATAAGAAAGAAAACATTCACCAAAAAACAACCTTATAGTCACAATATGGTGCCACGTTCCATATGGTCCCTGATTATTTATTTCAAGAATGCATTTGCATTCAACCATAAGAATCATCGACAGTTAATTGATCAAACAGGTTTCTGGTGTTCAGCAAGTTGAAATATCCTGTAGACCGCTTCTTTTTCGTGGTTTTAAGGTAAGGAGAATAGGTGCTGAAAGTACTGAGAGAGAGAGGTGTGAAATTGTAAGAGCAAAAATAAATATGGGTCTCGGAAGTGAAACTGAGACAAAGAGTTAGGACCAAATAAAGGAGGTGAACTCTTATATGATAAGAAGGACCAAACCCAAGAAAAGAGAATAGAAAGACTTAAAAGGAAAAGATGTGTTCAAAACTGTCAAAAAGCCTAATTCATATTTGGAAAGAAGGAACAGAAGATGGGTTGAAAATATAAAAAGAATGGAGGTTTTTACCACTGGACAATGACATCAAAGCCTATAATAACAAAATAATAAGAAACAGAGATGAACAGCTGATCTTGTGGGGACCTTTTAGAATTTATTGTATTTATGGAAACACTGGCAGCAACAATACCCTATATGCCATAGTGAACATTAGGGCTTAAGCATAATAAAAACTGCATATAATCAGCCCTGAACTATATGAAATATATATGCTTTTATAAGTATTTATGTGCTTTTCACATTTCATAGGCAAGTTTTGCTTCATTCTACCCTATAATAAATGTAACACCATTGGTGGGACGCAGGCAACAAACTTCTCAGAGGGGTAAGTATTCACTGCCTTGTTTGTAAGAGTCAGGCTCAGAAGCCTGCCACTCCAATTAATGGAATATAGAGATACAAATCTGAAGAAGTGTAATACTGAATGAGACTACCTTGCTAATCTTGTTTCAAGTATTTTTATATACATCTTTGCCCTCTAATACATTTTTGTTGCTATTATAACGATCCTTGAACGCACTTGAAATTGCATTAAAAATACAGTTGCATTCCCATTTAAAAAGAGTAAGAAAAGGAAAACCACACAGGCACTGTATTACTGAATCATCCTCAACCAAGAACAAACTTCCAATAACTAGCGGCAACAGATTTTCTCTCTTTTATGCCACCTATGAGTTATTTTGCAAAGCATGACAGTAACAAGGGTGGTAACAAGGAATGGATAAAAGTGACCCTAGTCCCAAGGAAGTCAGAAATGAATAATGAGAATACAAACCCACAATGTTTCTGCACCTGTAGCTCTATCTAACAGCATGCAATTCAGTATGCCACAATCCACCCCAAACCTCCCGTGCAGCGAGTGGATTAAGAGCAATACTTAGTATCATCAGTGACCAGTATTACAGAGGCTTTACGTTCTAGAATTACAAGTTATAAATGTTACTGTGGTATTCACAGCATTCCCGTTAGCTCATGTTGAGAATATCATGCATATCACAGCAATGCTGATTATCTGCAAATGGCAAAGGAAAGATTTTATAATCGCAGCATGAACAGACAGACATCAGCAGGAATGCCCTGGCTACCACTGGAAGTACGAGGGTGAACAACCTTTGATAAAATACAAACTAGCTCTGAAAGGGTTAACATTTTTAAAAGTATTAAGAAATGGCTAACTTATGTGTTTTTGACAAATTCATACACTTCTGAGAATCCTGGCTTCCTGGGGCAAATCCTGCAGGTATTGGCACTCTTCAGTTAGAGATTTCAGACTCTGTTTTGTAAGATTTCCATTCAGATAAATTCAACAGACACAAAATACCAACATCGCTGCAGACCTTCTGATGTGTGCCTACACCACTTATCTAGAGCCACAGCTGCACTCAATAAGGTTATAGATCTTGTTTATAACCCACGATGTTGAAGAACCCTCATCTTTAATTTATCCAACTGTGTGTATTTCAGTATACATTGTCTGATATGTGTAATTATTCACTATTAGGATGAAAGTTGCAGTCCTGCTGCAGTATGTAGTACTGAAATTCTTCAGCAGAAATGAAGGACTCGGATGATGGATTATTCACTTCATAGACCATCACAGTTCATCAAGTGAATATATATAAAGTCTGAGTCATTTTTAGACTTCCATAAACATGCATTATTCAGACTGAAAAGAATGGACCCATCTTACCTTCAACACACTCTCGGAGAATAATGAGAGCTTGTAACCTGTTGTATCTGGCTAATCCGCATATTGGATTACACTGCATTAAAATGAATTACCAAACATTTCATTTGATTTCTTAATTAAAAATATCAATGGGAAAATATTGATCAGATACTATGAACTATCAAGCTCAACATGATTTACAGGGATGTCAAATTAAAAGAAGCACAAAAATCTTTGGCAGAAAAAAAGGTCTGCTGGCTCAAAATGATGACCAGAATTTTATTCAAATTTTTTTTGGACTCAAACTATCTATGCTAAATTTCAGCTCAGAGTTTTTCAGTGAGAGCCATCTATGAAGACCATGGCATAATGTTTACAGTGAGAACATATCACTTCAGTGATGATATTTTAATCGTAAAGAAAAAGAAACAAAGGCACAGACAATGTAGCCATATGGCCCCCTTTTTTTTCCACTTGCTAGTGGAGATGACAAGATGGATTTAAAGGGTGGATTACCTCGTTTGAAAAAAAAAAGTACAAAGGGGAATCACTGACATTTAGAATCCCTGCAGCAAAAACCAATATTTACATGTTGTAGCACTTTAATTAAAATATTGGAAGAATTTTTCAACTCCTTCCTCCTCATTTCAAAACTAAAATAGAAAGCCTTAAACAGAACAGCATCTCAAGGCTCACAGACACTGCTTCAATTTTATTGTACCACTGAATGTTAGGAGTTTTCATTTTGTTAACTAGATTACTACCAGATTTGAGGAAATATAAGGATTACCTTTGCATAGTCTCCAAAGTAAGTATTTTTTGCATTACATGTCAGACATAAAAGCACCTCTTATCAATATTTACAATTGACATGGATGCTACATCACTGAAGCGATCCAAGTTTCATGTCCATGTGTCTCGGAAGTAGTTTTTAAAGCCAAATAACCAAAATGGACGTGTTAAAATTGAAATGAACTCATTCCAACCAGTTCAGTTGTACCCATAGTACTGCAGAGGTGACTGGTGTGTCCAATGCCGAAGGCTGTGCCGTACAATGTCTTTTTAAGCAAACAGACTTTGCTGTTTCCAAGAATTCGTCTTGACAAATACACAAACAGAATGATAATATAGGGATCTAATTGTATGTTTGATCTTCATTTTATCTTTTGTTGCTGTTGTTGTGGTTATGACTATTTTTCTTGGATTGTACTATTATCTATAAAGTTTTGATTAATGTCCAGTTTCTTTGGGGAAATTATAAAAATCTCAGTTTCCTTTCATTTTTTTTTACCTACTAACTATACTTACAAGCACCATGGCCTGGCTCTTTTTGCTTTACTAGAGAAGGGTGCCACTGCTTTTGATCTAGGGGTTTCCTCACAAGTGTTCTTCCCAAAGCTGCAGATGTGATTGACATTTCAGATGCCGTTTTTATGAGTCTTTCTTTACATTACATTTAACACTATTCGTACAAGCCATTACCTGAATGCTTCTTTCTGAGAAGGGCTCCTCTAGGCACTATACTTACTAGTGAAGTTGGGAACAGCATTTCCATAACTCTTCCCTTCACTGACTGAAGCTAATTTATAGAGCTATTGGCTCCAATCATTTGACACACACACAAAAAAAGAAGGTTGGTTTGTTATCAAGAGACACTAAATATTACAGTAAGAACTCTAGAGATTTACCAAGAGGAAGAGGGAGAGGGCATTAGATTTGTTTTGCTGTTTTTCTATTTGCAGTTAAATAAGTTTTAGATTTAATAAGTTATTCTTAACAGCAAAAGGAAAACTCAGCTTTAAATAAAATATAGTTGCAAAATAGCACACACATGCAATTCTAGTAATGACCACAAATCATGATGATTGAGTAGATGGCATTCGATATGGACAATTTATTTTTTTAAAGACAAATATTAGACAAGCAATCACAGTTTGCTGTTCTCTTCAAAAGAGCAGAGAACAATAAAAAGGCATCACCACGATATGTTTCTTTACCACACCTGCCATGAAAGTGAGGGGATGGGGTAGAAGCAGGCCAACATATTAATACATTGCAGAAAGCCCACACAATGGAAGCTTGTTTTTATACAGCAGAGTCATCTTGGAGTAGCTGTGTGAGATATCGTGTGAATGTGACTGTGAAGGTCTGGAGGGGGTGAAAGTCCAACTGCTTGGCCTGCTCCTTGTAAGTGGGCTTTGCAGCTTGAGCCGAGCTCTGAGCGGCTCCCTGTAACTACACAGCGAGCAGTACCCAAACTAGCTCAGACACACCTGAGTGAGCTGCGGCAGTGAACACAGACATAGGAGGGTCATGTGTGCATGGCTGTGGGCATCCCAGATGTTGTTTCTTTCTTATACGGAAACCAAGTACAGCTAAGAAGTGCCCATATCTTTATATCTCACTTAATTTCCTTAGAAAGACAACTTCCAAGTTAAGTCATTTGCTTCGAGAAGGTGAAAACCCTTGGTTTCACAATGCTAACAATCCAGAAGCACCTAGGGATTTCCTTAATCAAGCAGGCAAGGGAGGGAGACAGAAGGGACAGAGAGTCAGTGCACATCTCACTGCTCTGCCATCCCGACATGACAGTCTGTCCTCCCGCCCCACCACTCTCAGACATTGCTGAATGGAAAGCAAATTACCAAGCATCACCCAAAAACCCAAGCCATTCCACATGTAAACATGACTATTAGGGCATAAGAGTTATAGTTAATTCAGTAGTCTGCAGAGAGGAATATTTCATCACTATCACAGAAGAAGAATCAGGATAACAAATATGAACTTCATCTAGCACTTAGCTGAGCTGGAAGAGGACCAGAAAACAATTTTTAATGAGGATACTGTACCTAATGTAACTGGATCTGGATTCACTGGACTCTGCTGTCTGGAATGACTACTGCTGCTGTTACCACCTTTTTTTAAATCTTCCGCATCACTGTACCGCCGTATCCAGTAATTAAGCTCCTCGCGGTCTGCTTCTTGACATCGCCGTAGTACAGTGAGAGATCGCCTGGTTTTTTCCACCATGTCCATTATACAGTTTAACAGCTATTCACAGCGGTGGATGGAGCAGAGAAAGAAAAAAGAACATTTTATTCATAAACTGACGGAAAAATAAAGAAAACATTAATGTGCTGAGTGCCTGGGTTTTAAGAATGAAGGAGCCTCTCCCTGTTACTTCAAATATAGGGTTTTTTTAAGAATGACAATCCCTTCCTGTCTAACTGGTGATGTGATCCCAAACTGTACAGATATGGATTTCTGGGGGAAAGGGAGAAGAAGAGGAGGAAAAGACTGAATGGACTGTAGTCCCACCACTAGTATCACATGGCACCATGGAAGCCAGGAGATCTGGTCCAGAACTGATGCCTACAAATGTTATGAGCACTAATAGATTCAAAGAACAAATCCAATTAACCAGTACTAAGGGCGAGGGTCATGTGTCCCAGATCCAGCGTTTACAGACAAGAGTCTACTCCCCTTTTAGCAGCCTGTAATAATTAGGATACTGCAAAAGGCACTTAACAGCAAGGGCTGATATGAGCTACCTAATGTGGAACATCAAGCCCCTAGATTTAATCACCAACATTTTCAAAACTTGTCCAGGGATTCAGATTTGTTTTAAAAGAAAAATTCCTATCTTAGAAGGGCTCCCTTCAGACAATTATATGTAAGAGTACATTTAGCCCTTACATGGTCAAGGTGTTTCCACTCTTCTGCCCATTCTCTGTCTGTTAGCCTGTGATCAATCATTTCTTCTTGACGTGTGCCATGCAACCCTGCCAAAAAGGAGCAAATCATATTTACAATGTTGGGAGTCCTCTAGGGGGAAAAAAAAGAAAAAAGAGCCTATCAGACAAATATATCATACATTACTTGGTCTAGTATCAGGAATGCCCCCACAAAAGTAAAATGATGCTTAAAAACTTTGCTCTAAGTTCTCTTTAGCACTTTTCCCCACACAAGATGCTACTGTTTTACTCAATTTAATATCTTCAATTCTGCAAGTTCTGTAGGTTGCAAGATGACATCTCAAAAAATGGACATAGCCCTTTCTGATTATACACACTTATTTTATATATATATGTATATGACATATAATAGAATATATAATTTTTCATTTGGACTACTTGAAGAAGTCAGCAAGACAATTATTTGGTAACTCAGTGTATCCAATACTAGCTGTACTTCAGAGAGTTGAAAAAATGTTAGTATAAACTCAACGTTATTCCACTAAATGCAGTAATTACTACCATGTCAACAGAGCATCATTAAGGGTTCATCCCTTCACAGATGTTTAAACAACATGTGGTTAAAATGTAGCACATATATCAGAGCAGCTGACAACATGATACAACCAAGCCAGCATTTATTATCAACACTCAAGAGGAACCGACACTTGCTCTTTGTTTAGCCTCCTCTATACAGATGCTGAATATTTGTAAACGTTCCTCTTTTATTGAAGATTTGTTTAAAACAAGGAAGAATAGTAAGTGCAGATGAAGTAAGTGAAGCAAGCCAGGCAAATCCAAGAGCGTCAGACATCCCATTAAACCAAAATGTGCTGCGCGGGGTGTGGCTGGTGCTTCTCCTGTTTGCATCCTCTGCAGACATCCCCACGCTGCAGGGCACTCTTGAGATGTCACACGCGAAACACTTCTCCAAAGGCTTTCCTCTAGTCTAAGCTGAATTCAAGCTATATCGATGTTGTTATCATCACAAATGTGGCATTAAGAGAAAAATAAAAGGCTCTGCCTATCCTTGCCTGCCAGACACCTGAGTGTCCATCTCATCTACGCAGCTGTGAAAGCACAGGTTCCTCCTCCTTCTGACTCTCTTGCTTTGAGTGTAGCAAAGACACAATTCAATCCGCTTTTACAAATATAAATCTGAAATAAGGCTATTAGAAGCAGCTAGATGGACAAACACCCATAAAGGTTACATCTGAACGGCAGGTATATTTAATCAGCAAAAAAACCTCCTGTCAAAATGGAGAATATAATTACAAGGAAAAGAGAAAGCTAAAAAAAAACCAATGCAGAAAATCAACATGCCTTACCCATAGGTCTGTTTCTGTCCCTGAGGTCCCTGTGGTTGGGGTGTCTGTATGAGTCCCTGTAGTGATGGGCAATGGCCATATCATCCAAACGATAATGCTGAGGTGGAGGTGGGGTGGGATGAGGCAGACCATTGGGCTGATAAGATAAGCCATTATTTGGACTGTACCGCTGGCCTGGGCTAATAGTGCAGGGCCGCTTGCTTGGATGCTCTGAGTGCAAAGGCTCTCTGTCAAAGCCATTTTCTTTGGTTCTGAAAAACAAAGCAAAGGAACTTTAATTCACTTAGCAAGCAGAGCTGCTCAGGAACACACACCCCCACCTACACGTGCAGCTTCAGGAACTAAAGCTTGTTCTTTCGCTTTGCTTCAAGTGTGTGGTGTTGCAGAACATTTCATAACACTGCTTATTCAAAATGTACAAAGGACACATTCACCTTGCCTGACTATCCCTGTAACTTGAGAAATACTAGCAGGACGAGCCTTCCAATGGAGTGGCTTAAAGAGTTGGGCTGGAGAGCGACCGGCCTTTGCTGAAATCACCAGCTGATGGGATGGATACACATGTAATTGCAGAGCTGAAACAATCAACTGATACACGAAGCTAGAGGCTGAGAAATTCCTGCTTTCAGTAGGCCTATAGCATATAGTGATATGGGGAAATCTGCAGTTAAAGAAATGTGGGGTTTCTTTTTTCAAGAGGATAGCATGCAGTCTTAAGGTAGTGCGTGTCAGTGTGCTGAAGCTCGGCTATACGTAATGCCAGGATGAACTCCCATCAAGAGCAGTGTCACACTAAGACTTTGGGCAAGAATGACTCTAGATGATAAGAAATGCTTCCTTCAGAGATTTTTGTACCATCTGAGCCATTTCAGTCAAAGGTGCCATGCCTGTCATTAATTTTGCAGGAAGATGTGGTTAGACTCAAGACCTCAATGACGTTCAAGATTTCCCACTCCATTACTCTTAGACATGGGTTTTATGCTAAGGCAACTTTGAAGAGTTATCAGGGAGAAGAGCAGTTTTTTACGTTATAGATACTCATTAATTAATTCATAATCAGCTATTTCCAAAGAAGTCTCAGTTTTGAACCTCTGCCTGAGAACGTGGAACTCACACTGAACTCATCTTCCATTCAAATAAAAAACAGGCAGGCTAGAGTTACTTCAACGGGTTCACAACTCCTTTTAGGGAAGCTTCGTCTCACTGAAGTACAGGGGTTTTTTTACCACTGGAATAAACAAAACCTACAAAGTATTAGATTTGAACAGAAAGGTTATTAGATATAAATATCGCAAACTGTTGAGGTTGCATCCCTCCCTCCAATAACTTTTATTAAACAGCTGATATATTCCAGCCTTTTTTAAAGAGAACTTTCTCCTCCATGATTTACGGATGGCATAATACATCTTCCCTGTAATGACACAATTTTTTGTCACTTTGACAGGAAGGTAAATTTGATTTAATTTTCTTGTTTGCCGGCTGTTAAAACCAACTGCCCTGCAACAAACCCTCCCCCACAAACCAACCAACCTCAAGGGACTGTCTGTGGAGAAACACTCAATGTATTAATTGTTGCCCCTCAATAGGTTCTCCTTTAATGTCAATGAGAGGAAGGATGAAACCAAATCTTTGCCAATATCCACTGGGAGAGAGGATCAAAGTAAGATCTTGCAATTACCAGCAGGAAATGAAAAGATGGGTTGCACTGTTTTCAGAAGGAGTAAAGAGATTTTCCAGGGACCTCACCACAATCGCTAATGTCAGAGAAGCTGTAGGTATATATATATTTTATTATACCTTAACTTGGCAAAGAGGGGAGAATCTTTCACCAGTTCAGCAGGACAGCTGTTCTAATTTTGGGCAGAGATATGAAAGACATACTTTGTTAAAGTGGAGCATGTACCTTAGTCCAAAGCAAACGCAGAATGGCTGTGAAAACTCCTAATCAGGAAAACCTGAGGACCATCATATACTTTTAATGACTTTTGGCACAATGGGCTTGCTTGCAATAACTCCAATGGGTAGTGATGTTTGTGACAGCTCTCCAAGACAAGTTTTGTATTTTGTTGCTGGTGTGTGTTTTCTTTGCACATATCTACTCAATGTCCAGGTCTTTCAATTGTAAAAATACTATGCAAGCAAAAAATGGACTTTCCTGTATGTACAAGCCAAGCTATTTGTTTGCCAAAGTTCTTCAGTGTTACAGTTAGAATGATCCCTAACTGAGAGGAAAAAAAATCAGAAACCATAAATAATTAAATAACTTCACTGACTTTTTTTGATCACTCAGTGTAGGAAAAGCAAACCAGAAAACTGTGACAAGTAAGAATCCAGTTTTCCTTTTCTGCACTATAATTAGATGTTAAAATCATGTATTTTCATACAAATGTACATATTTGCACCTTACTGCACAGGTACTTCTGTGGTTTTTCAGGAATGCTTTGTACTTAACTACCTTAACTGGAATGCACTGCATTAGCTTGGACAACATACCAGCATATCCGTTTTCTTCTAGAACCCTGAGTTCAACTAACACAGAAATTAACATTACTATTGAAAACACATTCACTGAAATTAAATTCCTGGTTTTGCTATTATGCTGGCTAACGGCTGTCGGGTCTTTTCTGGGTGTTAAAACCTTAATTCTACAATTATTTTTTTTTTAACATTTTCTGCACTAACCAAAAAACCAACTTAGCAGAATACCAGAATGAGACTGTACATAAACTCATTTTGTGTTTCTGACCATATAAAGTCTATAAAAAGGTAACAACTTCCAAAGTCTCATCAGAACAGGAATCACTAGCAAATTTACTATATCTGAATATACTAATAAAAGACAAAGTACTGAAGAGTGCCATAATTCAGATGCCCTGAACTCAACCTACTATTCTGCTTCTGACCTCAGTCCTACTCATTCTTCCAGGTCTCACCCCCTTGGGGACAGCAGTATTTCCCTAGGTGCCTGAGGAAGCACCCCTGTTTCACAGTAATTGGCACACCCATGTGAGTTCCAAATCCAAAACCGTCAAAATTTTCACCTGATTTCATCTGATCCATCTGATTTTGCAAAGCAACAACAAGCTGTAGAGAGGAAATAACATTGGATGTGTAGGAAGCCTAACTGACACATTTTCTTGTTTTTCTTTTTCTTGCTCCTGTGGTCACATCTTCCTTGACGTGCACATACATCGACACTGTTGTTTGGAAAATTGGCAATATGAGAAAGATGGGGTCCTTCAGCTATAAACATGCAAGGGGTAATTTTACTTAGAGCCATGATTTACTTGGATTAAAGACAGCAGAATAGATTAGTCTGTACCCACTTCATATTGTTTGTAAGTTATCATTTCAGTTTTAAATTCTTGCAATTTATGGATAATTTCCTGGGTAGGAAATCTGACCACGCAAAACTGCCTTGGCTGGAAAATTAAGTTTCACCTGATCAAGAGTATTACACCAATTTCACTGAACACTGAAGTCAGCTTGCAAGAAGGAGGCAAAGCTGTTCATCTGCTATTTGTGCAAGATGCTTTGATTAAAATTGGACTTCCACCAATAAAGTCTTGATGACCAAACAAGTGATAATGCTTTGAAAAAAAAGAAAATTATTTTAAAATTCCTCATAATTACATATGGCTTACAAGAAGCATAGCTGTAAGAGCTGTGAGCATCCTTTACCTTATTGAGACAAGGAGGAGCTTCTTCAAATAAGAAGATTTACCTAACAGAATTATCAAAGTCAGCCTCCATGCCCAGGTACCTTCGACATGAATTCCTTGTCAGGGGTGCCAAGGGTACAGCCAAGCACAGCAGCACTTTCTAAAGTCACAAAACAATCATGGCCACTTTTGTTTTCTTCTTACTCAAAATTAGAGCTATCCTAACAGATTTTTTTGCTATCCTATATCCACTTTGTAGGCAGCTGTCATAAATATAGAGTCACTATATGACACGCTTATGTGCCATACAGCCCTTCCCAGCAGCTCAAAGGATGACTAATTAGTGAAAAGTCTTTTATGGTTAATGTATTTAAAATCATGTTATTTATAATTAAGCATTCATTCACCAAAATAAATACTCATATTGGTCCAAGTTCCTTTGCTTTACTACAGTAGAATGTAAACTCCAAAAGTTGTAAACAAAATGTAGTGAACACTTTGTTCATGACATGTCATGAACAAATTACCAAAATGTGTTGTCTCCTCAGGTGTCAGTTTTTCTCTCTTGCAGTGACTGATGGTTCCCAGTGTTATTACAGAAACAGATTGATCTTTTTAATGAGCTAGTTTAATAGACTCCAAAATCTCACCGTGGCTGCTCATCCATGTCAGACCATATGCACCAAGAAAACATTCAGTAAAACACAAAGCTCTGCTGTCAGATTGCTCTATAAAACCTCACATACAGTAGACTTGGATATGCAGATAAATAACCAGAATTGGAAAACGTGTATGCAAAAAAGGTTCTGAAATTATAAGCAGAAAAATTTACTGTATGTGGATTTTCTTTAATAAAAAATCATGAGGTGGATGTGGTTGTGTGCAACACACACATTCCACTTCCTTTGCCTAATACCTTACTGTATTTTACCTCTGTTGGAATCAACGGTATGCAGTTATCCATGACCAAAAGAAGAATGTAAATATGGAAGAACATGTGTGTATATATATATTTCTAATATATGTATATACATGCACACACATCTATATATGAGGGAGATATATATATTACATACTTATTATATACAATGTCTCTCTCTCTATATATATCATATCCCTTGGGAAGTGAAAAAGATACCACCATTTACTTTATTGAGAGACATATCTCCAAACAAAATTATTCCAACTGCATTTAGATCCCCTGGAAAGATGTTGCCTTTTAGTCGTTTTTTTCCATATTCTAGCAACAGTCACAGCAAACCCTCCTCTTAAAGAACGCCTCATATCGTCTGCTGTATTTTTATATTTGAAAACTACTTAGATATCTAAACAAAAGGTATATATATTTCCAGATGTTTCCTCCTGCTCCCCTGTAAACAATTAAAATAATTAATAGTGTAATGAGTATAAAGCCAGACAAGTATTTGGTTTCTATACTCACTCAGTCTAGGCATGCTCTGACTCTGAGGACAGGTTTTTGTGGTTGATTTACTTACATTATCCAAATTAAAAGGTATGCAAACCCCCATTCAGTAAATTTAAGAATCTTTCCAACAGGATCTTGTTCGTTTTACTAAATCTCTAGTACAAATGTTCTTGAGTGCACGAGACAACTCCACTGAACTTGCTTCAGCCAAAACTACCTATGAGTTTATTTTTTTCTGTATAGCTTTAATCATAGTCAACAGAGAAGTAGGTGTGACTAACCAGTGACAGGGTTGTTTGATACTGCAAAAAACAACTTATTTTTTAAGCTCAAGGCACCATTTCAAAGGGTGAGCTGAGCAGTCTCTTTCCAGGTCTTTCACGACAGCAAAGAATCTCAGGGTCAAAAAAGAAAGGATGGGTTTTTCTGAAATGCCACTTCCCCAGAACTAAGGAGCCTAATTCCAAGCAGTGATTGACAGAAGTTGCCAGTCGAGAGCTTTGGCACCTCGGAGCGTGCAGACCAGTGGGACACCCCACATTACAGCCCCTCCCTGGACCCTGTGAATTCAAACGCAGGGTCTTACCCACAACACTGGAAGTTAAAGTGTCTACCCCTCACCCCAAAAGCTGCATTACTACCTGGAGAGGAACTGAAGACTCCCCGAGCTGGACGGAGCCTACAAGAGACTTCAGTTGAGAAGACAAAGGCACTTGCTTGCGAGCAGAGACTTCCGAGTTTCAAGAGCACCTATGTATTTTAACTAAAAGGGAACACTGAGAACAAAATCCATAAACCAGACTTAAATCTCTCTAGGTCTAGGCCTCAGTTTTAATTAAAAGATGAAGGCTGACTTTAAAATCCAATATTATTCTGATCTGCCAGTCCCATTATGGGCTACTCCTATGTCCTGTTTGCTATAAAACTAATATGGGGTCTTTTCATTACTAAGTTCTTGTACCCCCATCTTCACCTGCACCACCCATCCCTTCCCATGCAATCAGCAGTGAAGATACCATAGGTGAGACCATACGTATTACAAAATAATCAAAATTCAACACTGTCAAACTGGGTCTTAAAGCGGGGGAGTATTATTCCAGAATACTAAGGAAGAAAAACAAAGCAAATATTTTATTGCCTATTTTTCCTTTGTGGCCTTATGGGAGAAATGAGTAATACTGCTCTCTATTAACATAAAAAAAAAGTAAGCTAGGGCTGTCAGGAAGACACGTCCCTCTTCTCCTCTGTATTCTCTGTCAAGCAAGACCTGGCGGGCTTATGAGATAATTTAATGTTTGTCTATCTATTTGTAGGAAAAACACCATGTCTGCTACTGACACTGGACTACAGCATGCTGATATTTAAGTTATTCACAAGATGCACAAAATTTTAAGAGCCTTTTTAATAGACATTTTGGTACACCACTCTGCAAAGACTGAGGACATGCAGCAGAACTGCCCCAGGGAGCCAAATTTCAGCTTTGGAATGTTATCTCTTTGCACAGAGTAAGAGACTACATGGAAAATGTCTGAAAATTAATCATCTTTCTTGGATGCCGTTAGCAGGTTTGTGTTAACGCCAATGGATGTTTCAGTTTGGTCTAGTTGTCAGGAAAAAATGGTGAAAAGAGGTTATATGGAAAAGGGCTTCTCTGCTGGTATCTTTATTTTCTTGCTGGTCCATAGGGATTTTCCTGAAACACAATCTAAAGCAAAATACTAAATCTAAAGCATTTTTGTCTATCCGATGGCTACATTACTTTAATTTTTACTGCTCACTTCTGGCTCTGAGTAGCTTGAAGTTTTACTATGCAGGCATTTTCAAGATCTTGCATCTACATCACTAATATCTCACTTTCACAATATGCTCAAATATTTGGTGTTGAATTTTTGTCTACCGGCCTCAGGAACTTTCAGACTTTGTTTTCTCCATAGCCTTTGCACTATCACAGCCTGTCCCTACACAAAAATGTCACCTGTACGAACTTGTAAGCTTTTTTGACTTTGCAAATGTTCACCTTTTTCTTTTAAAAGATAACTAGGACACTTGCAGTGCCTTGTGCGTGCAGGTAGTGGCATTTAGCAGAACAACATTACAAAAGTTTTCTGTACTATAAATCCATGGCAAACAAAACTAAGAAAAATCCAATATTTGGGCCTCCTAAAGGTAACATTTATACGCTAGCCAAATTTCTAACACTATCATGGGAAGACAGCTAAAAATAAATAACTACAAGAGTCATTCTCTTGTAACACTAAACAAAGAACTTTATTCAAATAAGAAAAAGTGAAAATTGTTGCATATCCCTAAAGCTACTGTACTTTGCACATGCACACTCCCTTGCCCTGTTTCTGCATGCACTCTTTCTCAGCTCAACAAAAAAACAGATTTCAGTGAACATTTCTCCTGTTTGGAAGAAATAACCTTATGGATATTGGATATATGGATATGGAAACATGGCACAGCAGAAGGAGTCAAAGCCCTGACTGCACTCTGGAGCTTGCCTTGTACTTCCCAATATGAGTGCTTAGCCACTTTCCCCGTATTGTTTAATCCAACAAAACCTCAAATACAAAGGACTTTCATATGGAGCTGGAGTGATCTGCTGCTCATCACTTCATGCTGCAGAGAAATACTAAATAGTCAGTATGGCACTGGCCGGCCAGTACTATTTCTATGTAGGTATGACCACGGGGTGTCCTCACACTGCCTGAGTCAACGTATGCACATATATTTTTCATATACGTATGTGTGTATATACACACAGACACATGCATACACACATACCCAGAGGTAATTTGGCTGTTGCACAGCTGTAATGAGGGCAGGACCTGCATCCAGGGAACACCATCCCAGTTCCCCCCAGGCACCCACCCACACGCTCCCCCCCTGCTAGCGGAGCTCAGCATGTTCGACCCACAGGACATTTCTGAGCGGGGTGTGAAAGCGTGGTGGTGCTCACCTGTCTGGAGTTCGCCTCTTCCCGTTTTCGTTCACATCGAGAAGCAGCTCTGAGGAGTCAACAGGTGAGGTGGTGCTGGCATCCAGAAGCAGCTGTTCGTGCTGGGCGAGGTACTGGGCTGGGTTCTGCTTGGCTAGCCTTGCACAGTGCAGCAGCTCCCGCTGCAGCAGGGGCAGATTGGCCTGCAAGAGCGTTGCACACGTTAAGAGGGCGGCTTGCAGGCAGTTTCAACAGAGGTGAAGCAGAAAAATCAGAAATCAAAGGAAAGCCTGCTCTGGGATGAACCTGTTGCAAGCATCCTCAATTAGGTTTGTTGTGGTTAGCTGACTGAAAGCAGGCAGACTCCTTACAGGGTCAGGTCATGGCTGTGGTACGTATGCATGGAAGGATGGGAGTTTACTTACGAAAACAGAAAATAAAACTGCAAATGCTGTGAGAAAACTAGGTCTGAGTTCCACATCTTTAAAAGGAGAAAAAGCACTGCCCTGGCTGACTTCCATCTCTTTTCTTACTATCTAAAACCTGAGTTCCTATGGAGCAGCAGTTTTCAACAAGGACAAACCTTCTTCAATATTTGTTTCCCATTCAGACTCCAGTTAGTACTTAGAAATCATTGGAAACCATAGGTTTCACAGCTCTATAAGTTGCCTCTGTCACCATGCTTCAAGGGCCTTAGGGAGAACAGGATTGCCCTCAGCTTTCCCATTACAGTTGCAGTTACACATTAAGATAAAGATTACAACAAAATCTCATGTTCCAGAGGTTCAATTAATCACCCAGAGGGCTACGACCCTCCTCTTAGCCAGATGTACCTTGAAGTATTTTTAACTTTACTCTCACGGCCCCAGTGGGACTTGGGTCATGGGCTGGAGAGTACCAGGACTCAGACACAGAGAATTGAAAATGCTTGTTGATCCCTGGGTGGCACATTTTGCCCATCTACTGGGGTCATACTTAGTCACGCTTCTTGCCAGATTTGGGACCAAGGTGGAACTGTATGACCTTCCCATTGCAGGAGATAGTTACACATGCTGGGAAACTTCTTCCTTTCTCTGCAGCATATGCATACATCGATACTACAATAGTCCAGTCATTTCTTACCTACTTATTTGTACCATAAGGCGACGTGCCCTGAACTCTCTTGTTCCATGCCTAGTGCACAATGACCAGGTATTGGATTATATTTCATGACCTTTAGTAACTAGAGATAAAACAAAAAACTCTAATGGTCCCCTTTGCTTTGAAATAACTTCTGGGGGATAGGGGGTGAGTGTCCTTTTTTTTTTTTTAAAATGTAAGTCAAAAAGGTTCTGAAACTAACATGCAGGGAATGAAGCAAAAAAAGCAGATGTTCTGGAAAGTTTTGAGCACAGGATCTTGGTAAATTACTTTGCCAGCATTATAACAGTGGCAAATGCTCCAGCACCTGTTGCAGTTCCATAAGAGTAGATCCACTGTGCAACAAAAAAATGCCAGAATAGGGTTAGTACATATGAAGCTTTTCAACAGCAAAAAAACCCGCAACAATTGCTATCACTTATTCATCTTAAGATGGGAAGACAGCCAATTGTGGAACATGAAGTCTTTTCAGACCTCCACAGAACACAAATATTTTGTGAAAGTACCAAAGAAATATCTTCAACAAAACAACTGGTTTATTGGAAGAAAAATATGGGGCCTCTCTATGGCTAGGTCAAGTGTACAGACTGCTTCTGGTCACCATGGCCCCGATACACACAAGACCTAGTTTTTGGGAAGCTGGATGCAGAATGAAGCACCAACATTCTCCCTGCTGTGAGCGGAGAGAGATCAGGCTCCTAAGGCAACTCAAGCGTACTCATACAGACTCTGAAACCTAAATGCCCTTGGACACAAGGCTTATGCAGAGTTTCAGCTCTGACAGTAGAGGCAGTTCTGTCAACGTGCAGTAGCACATTTTTCCCAGCATCGCTGCTGGTGCCTGCAGACAGACTTCTACACCTCTACATGTGAGAGATACAAACGAGTTCTCAACCAGAAGCCAGATAAGTATGTTAGAAAAACACTGACTGCAAACAAATGTGCTATTACTGGCTCTCGGTCCCCTAAAATGTTGCACTTCAGTGTCTGGAATATGCTCCTACTCTTGTTTTGAATTGGACCTTATCTGTCAAGATTTAGGTAGTCTCTTAGCCTCCTCCACCAGTTTTATAATCACAGATAGGAAAAGGAGAACACGTTTTTACCCAGCTGTCAGACCCGTTTTCCACTTTGAAATTAACTGTTCTAACCGGAAAAGAAAACATTATCTCAGCAGCTCTGTGGAGAAGGACCAGGAAGTCCTGGTAGACAACAAGTTAGCCATGAGCCAGCAATGTGCCCATGTGGCCAAGAAGGCCAATGGTATCCTGGGGTGCATTAGGAAGAGTGTGGCCAGCAGGTTGAGGGAGGTTAGTTATCGTCCCCCTCAGCCCTGGTGAGGCCACATCTGGAGTACTGTGTCCAGTTCTGGGCTCCCCAGTTCAAGAAAGTCAAGGAACTACTGGAGAGAGTCCAGTGGAGGGCTACAAAGATGATTAGGGGACTGGAGCATCTCTCTCTGATGAGGAAAGGCTGAGAGAGCTGGGTCTGTTTAGCCTGGAGAAGAGGAGACTGAGAGGGGATCTTATCAACACTTACAAATGTTTTAAGGGCAAGTGTCAGGAGGATGGGGCCAGACTCTTTTCAGTATCCCAGTGACAGGATAAGGGGCAACGGGCACAAACTGAAACACAGGAAGTTCCATCTGAATGTGAAGAAAAACTTCTTTATTTTGAGGGTGACAGAGCACTGGAACAGGCTGCCCAGAGAGGTTGTAGAGTCTCCATCTCTGGAGATATTCAAAACCTGCCTGGGCGCGATCCTGTGCAACCTGCTCTAGGTGAACCTCCTTTAGCAGGGGGGTTGGACTAGATGATCTCCAGAGGTCCCTTCCAACCCCAACCATTCTGTGATCTCTGCACCTGCAAAAGAAGCTACAGCTCCAAAAGGCTGTTTTATCATTTCAGTGCTCACTCCA
>VYZW01024864.1:135706-160476 GCA_013401315.1 Balaeniceps rex | reverse complement strand
AAAAACAACAAAAAAACCAAAAAACCAAACACCTTTTTTTTAATTATTGTTTTCGGCTGCCAACTTGACTGAAGGGAGCCATTTTTACAGAGCAAAGAAACCGGTGGTATTCACACAGGAAATGGCATTCAGATGATGAAATTCTTACAGAGAAACAATCCCTTCTTGGGGGAAAAGAAACAACAAAAAAACCCAAAACAAAACAAAACAAAAAAAACCAAAAACAAACACAACACCTCTGCCACTTCCAGTCAGAAGTGTTTTTGAAGAAGTGAATTAAGAAAATACTTTTTCAAAGAACAATGTTAAGTAAAGGTACGATAAAATATATATATTATAGATACATATATAATAACAAAATCCTTATTCTAAATATTTCATTTTGATGTTTTATTAATAAAATTAGGTAAGATTTGTATTTAAGCTTTTAATTTAACATGGGTTTGCATGTTCAAGAAGCACTGACCAATAAGTCATTTCTGACTGATTTGGGCATATTATTAAATGAGTTTTTTAAAACAGTGTACTTTTTTTTTTAAAGAATTTGTTCTCGTTTGAAAATTTCTACTTAGGACTCAGTAAATTGGGTTGCACAAATTCTGCCCCCCACCCATTAAGATTGGCTTGCAAGCTATTTTAACTGTTTTAACTGAAATCAAAGGAATCCTGGACAGCTGGCTGTGACTACTGGCATCAAAAATACCATTAACTCTCCTTGCTCATCCTCCACACACAATCGCCCATTTATCCTNTCATATTTGTTTCATTATTTCACTAGGGGTAGATATTGACTTGGAATTAAACATTGCCAGCTCTATTCCTTATTGAAAATCTTTATTATGTTTGCTTTTTGGTTGGTTTTGTGGAGCCTCCCTAGCTCAATGTAAATTGTCAGATTATTTGTCACCGGGATAATACGTTTGTCAATGCCTTGCCATAACAAATTAGGCTCCTGATCCTGCATACATTTATGCAGGTGCTTATATGTATAGATTGCTTAACGTTCAGCCCCATATTAATTCTGTTGAAGTGAAAAATACTTTTAAAAGGAAAACAAACTAGATGCCATGAAAATAAACCAGAATGATTTAAGCAGGAATATCAGAGTTGATACAACTGCAAGTGGAAGAGCATATTCAATTCCAGAAAGAAAGCATCTGGCAACGTACCAAGGTAACAGCTATACTATCTGCATAGAGCCCATCTGACACAGCCAGCCAAGAAGGGGAAAAACATGAAAGCAACCTCATTGAGGATACCAGTGCTTCAGGACAATAGAATAGCTAGGAACACTTATATACACTGACTAAAATAATGCAAAATGTCCACCCACACATGAACAATGGAAAAAAAATATGGGAACAATAAATACCTTATCTCTGGGAAAATTCATCTCCACAGCAAAACCAAAACAGAATACAACATACTCTGAGAAAGCAACATGGGCTGTTCAGAGATCACCGCAGTTCAGAGGAGGTAGTTACTGACAGGTGAGAGGCAGAATAACTTCCTGACTTCAAAGAAGATTTTGCTTCCCTGATTCCTATTTTGCACATCCTGTGCTGTATTTTGTTAATTGGCTTTTGGATGAGATTTTATCTTTAATTTCTAATAAAAGGTGCATAAGCATAAAACAGGGGACACAGTCACCAGCCTTCTTAAGACATCACGTTTGTACTGGTGGCTGGAATCAGAAGAAATAATTAGTCTTTTCCTTGTATGGCAGAGTGGCACAATCTCATCATGTACTAATGATCAGCAGCACTTTTTAGAAAAGGGCTGGTAGCAGGAATCCCTGACATCCTCTTACTCTGAATCACGCAAAGTTTGCAAAACTCTAGCTTTTTGCAAGCACGTGACATTATTATACTTATAACCAAGTCTCAAGGCTTAGTTTGTGAAAGCTTCTATACCTGCAAACTAAAAGAATAAAACAAACAACAGTGATCATAAAATTAGGGAACCGACAGTTCCTGTGAATAGCCAGAAATGGTCCCCGAACCATACACTCAAATGTAGTTCCATGCACTAAGCTATGGAAAGAAGCCTTTAAACGTTATTCATTTTCCTGACTCTCATAAAAAAGAAAAACTGTAACACACATCTGTGACCTAGCAACAATATGGTTTGAAATACTTTCCAGATCACTGAACTGTGCAATACCTTTAAAAATGGGATGACAAAAGGTCGCAGTGGGAAGTTAGTAGCTTCTTGCAGTTTGGAATGAAATTCTTCAATTGTCAAAGTAGAATTCTGTTGAGAAAAAAAATTCTGTCTTGGTGACAAAATAATGAAAACACTTAGCAAGAGAAACAGTAACCAAAGCACTCTGAAATTGCTTAATAACTCGTTCTTGATATTGATAAGAGGATAAAGAAAAGCATGCCGCATATTAAATTATTACCTTATTAAAATACTCAAAGGAAACCACCAGCATCTCAGACATTCAGTGCCTGTTGCTAAGAGTACAGTTTAAGCTCTCAGGTGCTAAGCATGGAAATGCTTTCACATTTCAAACATCAGTTAAAGCTGCTTTTCTCAACATTCTTTTTTTTAATTTTCTATTGGAGCCTCTTGTTGTTCCCAGTGCAGAAGTGGTAATTAACATGCACACACACACACACACAAAAAAAATCACACTTTTTAAAGGCACATTCCTCATTGTTTGAGAAGGAAAATCACACTTTACCTCTTGTACTTACGGAGAGGATTGTTTACTACGTTCTAGGCTATGTAGGAAAGCCATTCCTTTGCAGCTGAGGGCATAATCATGAAGACCACATGCTGCACAGGGATGACCAAGGGAATAACATGATATGTGGACATTCCCAAGAAAAAGATCCTAATTTTCTCCTCAGAGCTCAGATGAAGGTAGAAATCAACTGTTATTAACAGGTGGCAAGCACTTTTGATCTGAAAATCAAGGGCAGGTAGATGCTCCCAAAGCTTTACTAGTTCCCCTTTCCACAGAGAGCTATGTGACAAGCAAAACCACATTAAACAGGCATTTTGGATATGGAAGCAAATGGAGAGCAGGACTTACTGAAGCTACGCTGCCTACATTAAACTTCCTTTCAACACAGACTCAAGTAAAGGGGTACCCACTGCTGTCATAGCGTTTTCTGAAGACACAAGCAGAGGACACCTGAGCCCTAGCACTAAACAGTGCTGGCAGTCTTTGCTCCAAATGAAGTCAATGGCAACTGCAGCTGCTCAGAACAGATATAAATTAGAGTACCACAACAGCATTTTTCTGGTACATCTAATTATTGCTGAAGGAGATACATGGGAGACAACAATGTCTGGCAGAGATGGGCTTTACTGGGAATAAAAAGAATCCTGGTCCAGATTCACAACAGTTTGTCTGTAAAATAGCAGCCCAACTTCACAGATGTAGGTTAAGAGCTGAAATTATCATTCAGCCATATAATCACATACAGATAACCTTATAAATAAGGTGACTTAAACAGCAGCAATGCCCTGTCAGGTCCCTCATTGTTGGGTTCAATGAACACTGAGAACAGGTTTTCCACTGCGTAACCACAGACCAAACATACCTTCAGCTCATCCTTTTAACCAGTATTCTGCCACTATATAGATAGGGCACTCTCCTTTCCCCAGACAACTAAACTAGGCAAGGCAAACCATATTTTACTACATTATATAATCCAAGGCATGTCTACATTAAGGGTGCTGCCAGTATAGAATGAAAACCCTTTCACACCATTACAGCATAATACGATACTGGAAAAAAGAGTTAAGTCTATATCTGGTTGGGAATAGCTGCTACTCATGGACAACTAGTCAAGTTCCTCATGTTAGCTCCGGCAGCAAGAGCCAGCACTTCATTCTTGCATGTTTGGTATCCTTAAAGTATGATATATGTGACCCACTCTTTTATATAATAAACACGTCAAGCATAAAAGAAGGAAAAGAAGAGAGAAAGATCACAGTTATTATATCATTGCTTTTTGCTTACCACAAGTCCTAGCACAAGGGTACGCACTCTCTCCCCAATCTCTGGTGAAATGTCATTGCCAAACTGCTGTAAGGTTGTAAGAAATCTCTTCAGTTTGCTGAGTTGCCTAGCTCCACAAGCTGGCGGTAACTGCTGGTTAGCCAGAGAAGAGGAAGAGGAAGAGGATGGCCCATTGCTAAAGCCATTAGGAGGAGATGGAGCTCCATTTAACGCTGTTGGTGAATGGCTAGTGCCATTGGTTACTGAAAGAAAAAGAGAGAGGGGAGGATAAGATAGAGAGGGGAGGTGGGGAGAAGGGGGGAGAGAGAGAAAGAAAGAAGACAGCGGGGAAAATCCATCAGCTTATGTTTTCTGTGCTTGACCTCAAAATTAATTAATTTGCACAACCAAAGATAATTAACCTTTTGACAGAGCGACACTCTGCAGTTTATATCTATTTCCCAGTAGCTGGTACTGAACAGTGTATGGATTGGAAGCAACAGCAGCTGCTGTCATGCAGCCCCCCCAAAGTGCTCCTGGACCTGAAACGCATCATTTGAATACCAGCCTTTTGTCAGAGGATTTTAAAAAGAGAGAGAGGGAAACAGAGAGAAAGAGCATGAGTGCATGTATGATTGAAGACAAAAAAAATTGCTCTTTGAGGTAGAAAAAAATGTGCAGACATATTTCACGAAGACTCCGTTTATCTCTGAATATTTTTACTTGTGTTTTGTACACACAACTGACAGCTGTGTTTATAAAACAGGACTTTCACGTTTTAACCTTACACCACCCAACGAGAAGGTTATTTTTTCCAATACAGATTTCCTAGCTGCTAACATATGGAGCACACAAAGTTGTTTGTGCAGGTACAAATGGTGCCATGCTCACTGTGGCCTGAAGCCTTGCAGCTAGGGCATGAAGCTAGACTTCAGAAGACTTCTCAGAGACCACGAGCAAATCACTCAGCTTTCATGTGCCAATACCGTATCTCTAGAAAGGACAGGAAAGCATTCCCCTCCTGTTGCAAGGCTGCTGTGAGAATAACTATCTAAAGTACTGTGTTCAAAATTTATGGCAACGATATTCATGCAGGCATGCTGAAGACAACAACAGACAGTTTTTGGCAGCGACTTCAGTTTGATTCTTATCCACACTCCAGAAGAGAGCAGAGAATCAAACCGAGGACATCCTTTTCCACCCAGGTTACTTGGAACAGCAACAGTCAAACACACTCTATTGAGGTTGTTTAAGTCTGACTTGCCAAAATGACAGCGAATGGCAAGAAAAAGGACGGCTCCCTAGAAATACAAATGTCCCAGTGCACTGGCAGGTGTGGGCACACAGCACACGACTACACCCAGCAGCAGCCGTGCTCAGCTGGCCACTGCCCTGGACAAATTTGCTGATTTCTTTTTGGGAAGTCATTCAGAGCCCATCCCAAAAAACCCAGCAAAAATCAGGAACTTGTCTACAATCAAAAATGCATAGGAGTATTAGTCTAAATTGCTTCCTATTTAAAAGCATAACCATGGCAAGCTAGCAATTTAAAGAACTTTCTGTTTCTTAATAACCTGTCTCTCTGAAGCCAAACATCCCTTCCTCTTTGCCACTTTTCTTCATCAGTCATCTTTACTTTCAGACAGCAAGTCCTTTTCGAGGGTGGACACCTATTACTAGATTTAAATCACCGCCTTATTACCAGTTTTAAATCAGTACCACAATACTTCTGAAGCAGATTTTGCCCTAGTGACTGAAGTGCCCTTCTGGAGGTACTACAGAAAAAGCTATCTGAATGGTTATCTGGTTTCTGCTTGTGTTTTATCCTAGTTTTTGGTTGCCTATTCTAGCTGAGTGGGCTAGGGAGGACAAGAAGTGGAAAAAGCAGAAAAGGAAAGAAGCTGGTCTCAGCAAGTTCAGCTCCATGTGCTGCTCCAAGCCACGCTCTCTGAGCGCTGCAGTAGAGCGATATCTGAGTAAACAAATACATCACGATTGCAAGGAACTTGCATAGCCAAAAGTCATCATACCATGAACTCAGTAAATGAGGACTGGGAAGAACAAGAACATGTCCTGTTCTAGCCTGACACCACCCAACAACTCAGTCACGGGTAAGGGGCTGCTCTAGGCAGAGGGCCCTGGGGCTATGATCAAGAAAGTGCAGAACAGCAGAGTTCATTACCTAGGATAGATATGAGGAGGGGAAAGGCAGGTAAAATTTCTCCCACAACAAAAGAAATATAGAAATACTCCCCAAATGCAGCTTCTCTAAAACTTTTTTTTTTTTTAATAGCCCACCCCAC
This sequence comes from Balaeniceps rex, assembly GCA_013401315.1. Classification (NCBI taxonomy): domain Eukaryota; kingdom Metazoa; phylum Chordata; class Aves; order Pelecaniformes; family Balaenicipitidae; genus Balaeniceps; species Balaeniceps rex. Next base: position 154,215 of record VYZW01024864.1, on the reverse strand, counting down.
ACTAATGATTTTATCTCTTTCTTTATAGTGTCTGAATTTGCCAGCTGGCAAAGATCTATATAATTTCTAAAACAAAGCCATATTATTAATAAAACAGAATTTAGCATTTAAAATTTCAAACTAATGTATGTCAAGAGTTTTTAATCGTCCAAAGACCAAAGAAAAGAAGCATACTCTTGACCAGAAAACAAGTATGATCTTCCTGGCCTACAGGCATTCCCGCTGTAGTAATAATAAATGTAACAGACACTCCAACAGAAGTGACTGTTTACTGTACACGCTGGAACTGCTAAGGCCAAACTCCAAAATCTGACAGGGTAAAAGGCAATTAAAATCAGACTTTTTTAGACTTTTAGTCTTCATATAAACAGCCCCAAAAATCCAGCTATGGTTCATACACCTTCCAAAGTGCTGAACCCAATCAAATAAACAAACATCCAGAAACCTTGTGAGTACACTGAGGATTGTAACTGATTAAAGAAGAAGATTGTCCTATTCCTTTTATGATTGCCAAAGATTACCCTGAACTGTGCAAAGTGCATCACACTGGAAAGCTTAATCTGTAAGAGTCCCATCCTGCAAAAACCTAGGAACAATTTAACTTTAGACCAGAGCAGCTCCTAGAATGATTCAGTTGCTGGAGTTAAGCAAAACAGACAAATCTTTGCAGGATCAGGGTCACTGGGTTAAATTTGAGTTTATGCGAATAGCTGGCACAAACCCTCCTCACTGTTTAAATTTGATGTAAATCGTCAGGACTGGGTTCCCTGGGATAAGTAGTACAAAGGCCTCCAGCTGGCCTTCTGCATAGAGGTGAATTTTAAATAAGGCATTTAACAGACAGAAAGGGACTAAACAGACACAGGCAAGACAAATAGAAGATGCTGCCTTCATTCTGTTTAGGCATATGTATTCTACTGTTCTAAAAATGTTTTATTTAAAATGTGAAATGTAAACACATTCTCATGTTTATACTATTACAAGGCAGTATAAAAGAGACCAAAAAATTTGTAGCTAAATCTTGGTAAGAGAAATGTGGATCATTTCATGGCTGTGAAAAGAATAGTCCAGACAACATGCCAGATTCAAATCTCAGTTACACTGATACGAATGCAGAGTAATTCCATCAAGACTAGTAGTTTCTTGTGTGTTTACATCAATAAACTGAGACAGAGATGCAGCCCCAAGTGATTTAGAGAAGTGAAGTGGTCACAGACTAGAAATCTCTAGATAAAACAATAAAAGGCCTTTATTTTTGGTTTTACATCAATATTAACTAGACATTATATAACATTTGAATCAGAATTCTTCATTCAATCATAAGTGGAATGAAGATAAGTATTTTGTTTATGAATTACCCCCACTTTAAAAACATAAACAAACAAACCCCCCAAAGTTTCTATACAAAAGGGAACGGGATCCTTTAAACAACAGAATGGCATAAAAGAGAAGAAGTTTTTCCGTACTTCTCACAGAAGGACTGATCTGAGCATTAAGTACACGGGAAACCAGCTCTCGCTGTTCTTTGACACTGCAGCCAAGTTGTCAATGAAATAACAACACAACTCTAAGCTGAATGTCTTAATACCTTAAAGATGCATTTATCTGTTGTGATCTTAGTTTTGCTTAATTACTTTATCACAGTACAACCAAATGCTGCTCCTGCCATGTCATGCAGGTTTCCCTTCACATATTTTGGTTTCTCACATACAGAATAGAAATACAGAAGAAAAGGAAGAAAATAAGTCTAATTACACGTTGTGGGCGTGAATGAACTGGTTCTTGGAGCTCCTTGGGTAGTGGGAGGAGGTGGCATGGTTGGAGGCGTCAGCCTGGATTGTGTCTTCACATCCACAGGTGAGTCTGGCATTGTGGAATGCTTCTCAGTGCGATCTGCAACAGACACCACAGGAACACACCGGTTTATTTCCCCAAGGACACCCCCTCTGACAAAAACTTAAAAGCTAATGCAAGAAGTGAGCCATTTCAGCATCTGCTGCAGAAGATTACACCCGATTATCTACTCCACTGTGCTCTTCCCAAATTATACCATATAAACCTTACTTAAGAAGGTGTTACACAGATGGTAAGACCTCATTTGTAGCAGTGCTGCATTATCTTTTGTTTTTATTTCTAGCATGTGCAGATGCTACCTCCCAAGCACTCCTGGAGCTGCAATAATGCCACCTCCCTTCAAGGCTCTCACGTTAGCCAGGAGGAAAAACAGATGAAGAGACAGGAAGGTAATAAATCCCCTTACGACAGCTCTTCCAGAACTAAAACCTGAAGCTCTTTAGTACATGCTGAGATATTGGGTGGGATATTGGTGAAAGCCAGTTCTCTTCATGTCTCTTCTTTGTAACACCTGCTGCCCTCTCCATCGCTTCTCTTTGTAATCATGGAGAGATACTTCTGTGAAATACCTTGCGCCTCCTGGATCACTTTACCACCCTGCCCCTGGCTAGTCTTACATTCATCAGAAAAATAAACACAACATGCCAAAATGGTAAGTCAGTTGTCACACGTACAAACCATTGTTTTTTAAAAAGCATCTAAGTTTGCACCTTCACACATGAAGAACAACTTTTATGTTCAAAACCTGCAAAATAAGTAGAAACATACCTCCCCAAGAAAACAAAACAAAAAAAGGCAAAACCAGGCAGGAAACCTAACAGTTCTCTTGCAACTAAAGATCTAAAGATGCAAGATGCTTGATAGAGAAGCTATAGAAGTATCTTCTTTTTCCAACATCTTTTTGGACACCTCTATGTTAAAATTTTTAAAAACCCACCCAAACCCTTATGTTTCATTTATCGAGAATGGGCAAAACATGACAACATTTACCAACTGAAAGCAAAATTAAGGCTTCCTTACTCATGCCATGTTTAGCAAGCCATCTTGAGTAAAGATAAGTAAGATCAAGCTTAGCTTTTAATGGGCATAAGTTAAATTCTTCCATCCCTTCTTTGGGGGGTCAGGGTTATTTATTTTATATGCTGTCCTACACAGGTCTTCCTGATCTCCATTAAACTATTTTGCAAAGCAAGTAAGTGTTGCTGCTAATGGGTAAGCATCTAAGTCTGTGGTTTTAATTCAAGACAATAGCAAAGTCCATCACATTCTATAAATTCTGTCACTCCACTTTGTGACGTGCTTTCCTTGTTCTTACTAACAACATACGAACTTCAACCAAAAAATCATATCTAAAATTTGCCCTGAGAGACACTAAGAGAAATTAAATGCAATGCACACATTTAACAAAGGAAGGGCATGTTTAAAAGAGCCTCAAAGCACTTAATTATCAGAACACTTAGTTATCAGAAAGTTTTTAAAAAAAAAAAAAAAAAAACCACAAAAATGAACAACGCATAATAGATACCAATTTTTAGCTGCCTGAAACTGAGGAAACTGAGGAAGTATGTCCCAGAGATGCAGTGTGTCAGGTTCTGTGATTATAGAAGCCATCTTCAGCCTTTGTAGAAGTGCCTACAGACGATGCTTCAGTTCTCAGGGAAAGAGAGTCATTTCATACAGAATTTAGAGAACAGTCTGGGGAAGATGAGCAGTGAAACACCCCCAGAACTAGATGAGGGGAATACAGATACAGTATTATAGGATCTGTAGTGTTGATCTAAGGTTAGTAAACCTCAGCTGTGTAGGGAACGGTATCCAAAATGATTAGTTTAAATATTACGGCTGCTACCTAGACAGGTGAGGTTTGATTTGCAAATCAAGCAACAGTAAATTATTACATGCTGGAAAACAAAAGCAAGTTTTTAAATATATTCTATACAAATTTCCTTTCCATATCGCTATACTAAAACATTAAATCTATATCTTCAACAAGCCATTCATTTAATATAAAGAACGATGAAAACTCGTCTTGAAATGTTAATTGCTTCCTTAATAGCCGAATTCATCTTGCACTCACCTCAACCAACCTCAGCAACAAGGGAATAAATAGCTTTCAGCTCATGTTGCAACAGAGGGAAAGAGGCACAGCAGTGAGCCCAAGCCCTCCTAAATAAAGGCAAATATTTCTGCCATGCCAAGAAAGGAGAGAGAAAGGGAGGCTTGCCAGAGCTGGTGGGGAGATAACAGTGGGAACTGCTGGTCCATCTGGTTTTCATTCTGCTAACACTCATATTGAGCCGTTAAGGAAGGCAGTCCAGGTACACAGATTTGAAGCATGTGGGAGCGCAGACACAGGCACAGAGGAGATGGAGGTGGGTGGAAGAAGGAGTGAGAGAAATCGAACTCCTCTAACAGTCTGCTGCTCGCAGCAAGCAGGCACAGCCTGTATCCTCCAATTCAGCTGTTGATAACTAAAAGCGATCCCGAGCCTGTAACCAACTGCACCGCTCCTGCTCCCCTCCTTTGCTGCATTTCAAAGTTCAGGTTTGCTCAGAAACACGCTCAGATTGGAGGGGGGAGGCTTCCCCAAAAAGCTGGCAATGTTTCGTTACTTAATTTGAACATGGTAGTGGGAAATAGTGTGTTGGTTTTGCCCTCCAATTTCAGATTGCCATTCTACCGCGATCCAACTGGTTTTTACTCCCTTGAACAGTGTCTGCCACCCGGTTTGCAGATCGCTGAAATTATCCACAGACCCCTGTACTTCTCATATAAATCTAATGACATTAGGCTTGATTTTCCTAATTACCTTTCTTTGGACCTCTCAGGGGTAAAAAAAAACCTCTACAGGCCACTTACCTTTGCTTGACTTCTCTCTCCCCCTCGTAAAGCCCTAAACCCCACTCTGCTACTGCATGATCGCAGGCAGACAGATTTATCTCTGGTTGTCCACAAGTTCCCTAGCCCTGCCTTCTGTAAGGAGATATAAGGCTCCTTTCAAGCACACCTCAAAACACTTCTAACCAGGGTACAAGATTATCTTGTCAGAGCAGAGACTCTCCTTGCAGGGGGGAAAAAGGGGGCTTTTGAAGAAGTACAATGCAAAACGTGAAGCTCTTCCATGTGCTTGGAAGACACCACTACCACCACCACACCGCCCAGGAGAACAGCCTTTACATCCCACTTTTCCACCCTCTTTAATAGCAAAACTCCTTCAGGAGCCATTCTGCTCTCACTGCTATTTACCTGTTCCTTGCCTCTCCAGCCGGTTCCCTAACCTCCGAGGGAGCCATGGGGCTGGGAGCACCTGCCTACAGCGGCAGCCACTGCTGTCCCACCACCCACAGCCCCAGAGAACCTCAGCAGCTCTGTTTCTAAGAGGTAGATCTCTCAGGGGATGGAGTGGTGATGGAGCACAAAGCAGAGATGCCGCTGATAAAAGTGTTACCAGTTCTTGTGATCTGAACTCCTAAAGCTTGTAGTGTCTGATACTTAGCCTAGAACTCCGGCTTCTACAAATCATTATTTATTTTTTTAATTAAAAAACAAAACAAACAAACAAAAACAACCCAAAAAAAAACCAAAAAACCAAAACCAAACCCAATAACCAACACTTTTACTCTAATTGTTGAAAAATAGCCTGATGATATGCAAGTTAAAGGCAAAATGGTATTTAAATCATATTCACGAGCCAAGTTTCCCCTAAACGATGTTATTCCATGAGGGCTTTTATGTATAGACATTTTTTCATACAAACTCTCTGGATATTCTTCTATCCCTACATTCAGAGGTGATGAGGGTTTGAGAGGGCAAGAAAGAAACCCTCAAGAGGAAAAACTGTATTTTTTACATGTGAAAACCCGCCTGTGTAAGATTTCATGTACATTTGCTCCAGTTTTATAATACAGGAGCATATACGTTGAACTTTCCCTGAAATTTGGAAGAACTTTAAGGAAAAACATGTCTTAAAATTGCTTAATTTCTTGAATTCAAAAACTTTTTTATGCTTTTGCGTCAAACCAAAGTCCCCATTTGCAAAGCTAGTTCTGAGGTTTTTTGTTTGTCTGTTTGTTTTTTCCTGTTGGACTCCAACACTTCAAACAATAATCCTGAATTAGCAGGGACACACCAGAAAGTTATACAGGCAGTATCCCACAGCATCACACATTTCAGAGCTCAGGCTGTGTATGCAGACAGAGTAACTTCTTTCAGGTGCAAAGATTTCTTCCACTGAATCCCTCTAAACAGTGACAGACTTGCACTTCTTAGCCCGGTTCGGATCAAATGGGGCTGAAACCAGAGGTCCTCCAAACCGGAGGGAAAAGGAGACATCTGCAATTCATTCTGCAGTGTTCACTGCAATCAATTCAGGATGGAGATAGACGGTGAAATAATGGTCTAGTCCTAATCCATACACACATCCCTCTGGTGCGGTGAGAGACTTAGAATAAATTCAGAAAATATGTTTCAAGTATGCTGAGATCTACTGCATTTGCTTTGGATTATATATTTTTTTTAAAAAAACCCAAACATTTTGAAATATACATTCTTGAATCTCTTTTACAGCATAGAATGAAGAACTGTGATTTTACCACAGAAGTATTTTGCTCCGTTTTAAATTAAAGAATGTTGTAAAACCAACTCTAAATTATGATATTTCGTCTGTGGATTTCTTGGTTCATGAAACTATACTGTTCTTGTCATTCATTCAGTTTTCATGGTAGGAGTTATTTTTATCACTATATTTAGCTATTAGGTGAACACGGATATCTACCGTAAGCAAAGCCAGCTTCTGAAGACAAATAGGGAACAGACAAAGTAAAACATGCAGGAGCAGGGCAAAGAGAGATGTGCATGTGTATTCAAACAGATTTACTTTACTTCCTGTACCCTAAAAGATTTAGTCCATTTTTAAAACAAGGCGGTCTTTCATATATGGCAACATTTCAGCTCACGTGGCACCCTTCCAAGTCTAACGCATCAAGGAAAGCTGATGTATGGAACAAAATATGGAATATATAAATACTTTACTGATACCATTTCAATAGCCAATTCAATGTCAAGCATTTCTAGGAGTGGTGTGTTTTCAATTTCCTTTTTTAAATGAAAAAAAGTATGGTATAATGCACTGTGGCATTTATTTTACTTTTAGTTAGTGCAAACAGTTCCAGATGTATATTCAGGCATGAAAGATTCTTAAAGACGCTCTATATGGATTGTACAATACTTACTACTTCTGTGCCAACATGGTAAAAATAAAAATAAAAACTGCCAAATTAAAAGAGCCCATTGTCTTGTTTCCTTTAAACTCACAGAAAGAACATACCCCGCATATGACGCACGGGATTAGAACCCGCCACCGCCACCCAAATTATACTAATTGAGACCTAAATCTGTGGGATTTAATACTGATGATAGTTACCTCGGTGGCGTTGGACTAATTTTGATTCTTTTGAGAGGGATACCACAGAATTTGCAAGCAGGTAACTGCAGGTTGTGAGTCACAGCAGTGACAAACAGAAACCCACAAGTCCACTTAAGAGGACAAATAACACAGCTCTTTCATCCCTAATGCTATCACGCTACAGACAGTAAAGAACCTTCCCTCCTTCAGATTTGGCCAAGCCACGCAGCACCATTACAAGGCAGTGTTTGTGGAGACCCAAAACTCCTGACCCTCAGACCTGCCACTACGCAGAGCAGGACAATATTACAAGGTTATCTGCCTTGGTTGAAAAGGACTCATTCGAGAATGCATGGTGTAAGCCCGATACATCTGGTAAAGCCTACCCACCCTGTGCACTGCACACCTGGGGAAACCTGGAAGTCCTGTGATGCAGCCATGAAACATGACATTTGGATGACACCGCTGCAGACCCTCTCCCAGACAAGCATGCCTGGGACTTGTTTGAGACCAGTCCAGTCTTCATTCCACTTGTCTCTTGGCCCTTTTGACTTTTTTCTTAATGAATAAACAAGGACCTGAACACAATGGATGTTTTTGTGCTATAAACAACTGATCTCAAACAGGCATAACATAGACATAACTTTCCGTCAGCACCAGATGCAGCCACATTATTGGCCTAGAAAGAGAATATCACCCGGTTTCCAGTTCCCCAGTGGAGAACTTTTACTCCCCAGGTGATTTGCAGAAGGGCAGTATCAGAAAGCAGCTCAGACACTCAGACTCTCTCTTCTGTCACAAAACATTACCCCTGCAAGGTTTATCCACCAGGAATGAGAATTTGTGTGGGGAGAGCGACAGACATGCACAGCGAAGTTTTCAAGACGACATAACATTTCACTGCTCCTTTAGCACACCAGGTATGAAGCTCACATACTGAAGATGACCCTTTTGCAAGAGCAATATCACAACTTCACTGCAGTCTTATCTTGGTTCTCCTCTGCTCAGATAGTTGAACATTTCATATCACTGGCTATTCTTCAGAATAAATGAAAGCACGCTCAGTTTACCCATTTCTTCTCATTTAATATGCAGGAGCTAGAAGAATTCTGCATCCTGGGAGTTCGCTGAAGTTATCTCAGGCCAAGTTATCAGAGCTTTCTTCAGATGTGCTAAAAAAAGCCTTGAGAATAATGCAATCTCCACTCTGTCTCCCAAAAGCTGAAAGAGATTTTTGTGCTACTGTCTCCCAGTTTTGGTAGGAAGAGCTTGTGGATGATGTAAAGTAGGTGAATGACAGACAATGCTTTGCATCATGTTCTTCATCCATAGTGATACCTTGACTGGTCCTACCATCACGACAATGAACCAAAAACACAGAAGCACTCTCTTTCATTTCAGTTTTCTAGGGTGAGAGGTTCTGACTGGCAAAAAACCCCGTATCCCATGCTCATGGCTTAGCAGCTGAAGGCCAGATAGTTACACATATTATAAAATAAGCAATACGTGAGTTCAGTCTCAGAGTTGAGACAAAAATGTTATGGCTTGGTTTTGCACGGACATATTATTTTCTCCTCAAAGAAATAAACTTGTCTTACCATATAATTTCATTTTAAAAGAGGAAAAAAAATTAGAAAAATAATCTTTTCCCTCTCATTTAACAATCTGACATGTTTTGACAGTTTCAAAACTATCATAAATTCACTTTCAGTCATTTAATAATTAAAAACTGACTCCTGTCAGAATTGCACCTTTTTTTAAATGTCTCTTTTCTCCTTGCCCCTTCCTGGCTTTGCAAATTTTACCATGTAAAATCACTTGAACATACAAAGGAATGCAGGGAAGAAGAATACATTCTAAATCTACATCTCCTACCACCATAATGGTTTATGAAATACTTTAGCAAGGACAAGCAAAATAAGGGCCAAATTGTGGCAGCTGCCCTAAGTTTCCATAAGCCCCCAGAAAATAAAGTCTACAAGTTCCCTCGTCATGGTTCAATGCATACCAGTTGGCCTTTAACAAAGGCGAAGACAATGCAGATTTATTCTAAGTATCCCACCAAGCATCATGAAAATACCTCTATGTATGCGTAACTAATACAGTTTAACAAGCAAATAGTCCCATAATCATCACCAAAATACTATTTTCCTGTTTACGTTTTTTCCTGGATCTTTTCTACTTTATTTTGTTGACAAGGTACCAAACTAAGAACTGTGTGCTTTGAGTGGTTGCCTTTCCCGTCACAGGAACTATTACTTTTCTTTCAAAACCAGCTCACTGAACGTTGAGGCCCGAGTGGAGTGAAGTGCAGAAGAGGTGCCCACCACCTCCAGCATGAAGAACTTAAGAACAATCAGAGCAACCGCTGGCCAAACCCACTCCCTGGCCTGCCCTACAAGCTGCAGAAGTGACAACCCCTCCGCATTAGCAATCGCTCCCTTCGCTTCTCCTATACTTACAGAGGAAACCACCAGGGTGTTTTCGGATGCAGCTTCCCAAAGGCTCCCCAACCAGTAATTCGTTTCCTTTTTGTACCATCTTCTCTGGAAGACCTACCCTTTTCAGGACTGCATGTTATTTGACAAACTACAAATGAAGTTAGACTGATATATAAGAAACTCAAATGCCATCAGCATCGAAACGGTATTGTTCTTATGCTCTTACGTACTCAACCACACATAGCACACGTCCTTCCCACCAGTAGTTTTCTCTCCCAACGCCAATTAAAATTTCCAAACTTGCTCTCCAGAAGCATATTTATGTTCTTAATCCAAAGTTTGTATGGTCTTAAATTAACAGTAAATACTTTGTTACACACAGCTAAAAGTCTGAAGCAAAATAAATATGAACTCCTTTATTTTTAATGTGCTTACACAAAGTGTAAAGCATAGCTGTACCCATTTTAGAAAAGTCCTAAGAGCGTACTGATACCAGTATTCCATTAGATTTAACTAGAACTGAAGTCTCCAATACAGACTAGATAAAATAATCTAAAAATAACTTATTTAGATTCAGGGCAACTTTAAGTATTAAATTACTCTGCCAGCAAAAAAGTTATTACGGCTGTACTTTTAAAAGCCATCACTTATATTTATAAAAGATGCCAGAAGCCCTTTAGGCTCAAAAAGAATCAAACATGGGTGTAGGAGGTGATATTTTCCATGGTTATGCCTCTGAAAAGATGACATAGGGACTACTGAGAATGTAAGGTATATGCATCTGGCTTTGCTTGTTTTTAAACTGTGGAATTTGTCACAGACAAGTCAAGATCCTCTAAGGTGTGGACTGGTGCTGGCCAGTCTGGGACAGACTGCTCCTCACCTCGTGGATCAAGCTCCCAAATCCCCACTCTATCGGATTGCACCATTTTACCCATCCAGGAACCCAATTCCTCCCAGTGATATTTCAAACAATGAAGTTTGTTCTGTTAGGCCAGATGCGTGGGCCTGGGGAGCAAGACCTTACCTGTAAGACAGAAAGCATGGGCAGCCAAACTCCCTCTCCAGCAAGTACCGGTCCAGTCCAAGGAAGGCTGCTAATTTCTGCCATCTAATGCAGACAGCTGAATGAGCAAGCTAGACTCCCCATACAATCAGTGAAAAGAAGAGCTACAGCCTCTAATTTATTACTTCCTAAGACTGCTAAGTCAGATGGTATAAACATTCCCTTATAGATCTAGGTCCTTTGCCTCGTGAGAACCAGAGCCATTCAGAGGACTCTAGCAGCGTAGCTGGCGTACATGAGAATCGGTGATCCTCAGTCGCCAGGCATACTAACTCCTTCATTTCTATTCAGCCAGCCAAGACAGGTATTAATCCACCAATGAAAAATACATGCTGAAACATATTTCCCCCAGAAACCCTCGCTCAGGTGCTGCCACTGTTACTTACTGGCACTACCAGCGACAGAAAAGTGAAACTATAGGCTTTTCCCCATCTCGAAGGTTTTCAGTGTATAATACCAAGTAGTGCAATTTACTACCCTAATCAGTACTACAGCATTTGTGGAAATACACAGTTTGGAAGACTATCATATCACATCATCAGATGATGCCATTAAAGACATCTTGTGTTTACATGACTGACTGTCTAGACAGAGTGTGAGAAAATACTCGTTATTAGTTACAAGTCAGCTCCTCCTCGATGCTGCATGTCATACCAACTGTCTTTTATTTTGGGCACTGGATCGCACCTGAAAGCAGCAGTGGGGAGGTGGGAGGGGGGAAAGAGAGTCTCCGAAACTTCACATGAAATTAAGACCCTCCACCTCAAGTACTTTCTTAGGTAAGGTAATATTACTTATTGATAAATAAGCTCACAAGCAAAACAAATGTTACCATTAGCAAAAAGAAAAACATATTTCAAATCAATTGTCTGGCCTAATACATCACATGCATACTTAAATGTTAACATGAAATAATATAAGCATGTAAAGGAAGAGGGAAAGGAAGAAACTTGTCTATGTCATGTAAAACCAGATTAAACCCCCCTCTGAAGCCAGCGAATTCATACAAATTCACACTGGCACAGAAATTGGGTTAGCTCACCCAGGAAGAGAGGTGCTGGGTTAACCTTGCAGTCCCCAGCCCCAGAAAGACTCAGAAATATGTGCTTATCTGTAGATACTGAAAACAGTTGTAGGTAAACTAATGAGACCATTCACAGGACGTACAATTACATGCAATGCTTCTGTACCTTAAAGCACCACAGCAGTCTTAGCCTTGCACAATAAAACTTAAAACTTCCCTCTTTAAAAGTATCTTCCCTTTGGTTTGAATTTTAAATATCAGAACTCAAAAAAAAAAATCATACAGCTGAAGCCTGAATTGAACAAAATCAGCAATTATTACAGAAACCACAGAAAATGTAAGCAAAATATTAAAACAATTTCAGGTATCATTGCCATGCTTGACAGTTGTACAGAACATGCTTCATTTCATGCCCAGCAGATTCAAATTGTATGTATTCCTTTTTTTCCCAACAAATACATAAAAACAAAGGTTTTTAGATTTATAGAACCTCATTTTCATCAAGTCAGCTCAACTGCTATTCCAACGCAGCAATTTAATATTGACCTATGTGGATCAGTACAGCTTCCATGACTTGCTTCTATATATGTGTGGGCATGTGCCTCTGTGTGTGTGTGCATGCACTTACACACATATTTAATCAAGTTTTACTTACTTGATTTTGTATATAAAAATACTTACTGTGCCTTTTTTTTTTTTTTTTTTTTTTTTTTTTTACATTTGCTTTAGAAAGTTGCAAGAAAGAAATAGTCTTCAATTACACTGAAGGAAGTGTTAAATGGAGGGGAAACTGTAGGGCGAGAAGTCATACACCAGAGAGAAACCACTCAATGCTACAAGCGCAAGAGAAATATTGACAGTAAAGAATTGATGCGTTTGAACTCTGAACGTTCAACGTGGATACACTTAACCCTTGGTAATATGGTAAGTTTTCTCGTACATGCTACCTTTATGAAAAGCAGATTTAACTCCCTCCGTGCTATGGAAACACCCTACATTTGGCTTTGGGTCTACTTGGATACATCCGCTTTGCTTCATTGAGAAGCAGATTAACCCGAAGAGGAGCCATTTTTATGAGAAAGGGAAGAAGATTCAACAGGAGGAAAGAAACTCTGTGGCAGGGCAGCGGGTGGTTGGGAGGGCAGCGGGAAGCCTCTTCCCATGGGCTGGCAACAGCCCCAGGGTGCACCTTCAGCGTTCGCTGCTGGCACCGGAGTGTCGGATAAAAGGATATGCGAGAGAAACACGGGCTAGCTGGGAGCATGCCTTGGCGAACAGTCACTGGAAATTTTTACAGGTCCCTGCTGAACGCTAGAGGGAGCCAGTATTGTGCAGCTGCCCAGGGAAAAACTGTGTTTCCACACGGAAAATTCAAAAATAAATGTCAAGGTACTCAGAAAGTCAAAGGGAGATAAAAGTTCTTTCCAGTATCAAAAGTTAACCTCAGCCGTGTGATATAGAAAGGAAAGCTTGTGATACTGTGTATGTATACATCAGTATGTACCAACCTGTTTCCACAGTACCAAACATAATATTAAGTATTTCTCTCTAAATTTTGGCTATAAACATTTCTTCCTCAAAAGAACCACTGGGCTGTACTGGCTGCAACAGAAGACCAGTTTTAGTGCTTCCTATTGTCACCTATAGGTGACATCTATAGGTGACATATAGGTGACATGATTGTCNCTGGAGGTGGCTCTCTATATGAAATACTCAAAAAGCGAAATTGCAGCAGGCAGCACAACAGACAGCGGCATGCCTAAAATCGCACGCTATATCCAGTCATGGGAACCCAGATCGTGCTCACACAACCATAGCCACGTGATGATACGTGAATTTGAAAATACTCCATCAAAATTTAACACCACTTCTTTTTTGCACTAAAACACACAGAACCAAACAAAACCTGAGATTTTCTTCATACCTATAATCAGTCAAAGAGATCGAATGGCAAGCAGAGCAGAAACAAAAGAAAAAAATGCTAGGGCGGCTCACACAGATATTTAGAAACATCCTTCTGGCACCACATACATCTTAAGAAAGCTAAATCCCAACGGCAGAGACAATTCAAAAGCATAGAGAGATAGTGACTGCACTGGGATCTCCTGTAAGGACATGTTTCTTTATGGTCTTCACTTGGAATAGAACATGTAAAACACATCAGTAGTTGTCTGGTAGGCTTTAAACTGCTTGGGATATGAAGAAATAAAGAACTGCTGAATTGCAACAACTATCCAGGCAAATTCTGGAATTATGAAAGGAAAATTTAAAAAAAGGGAAAACAGGAGTACCTGGATGAAATGCTAAACAGTTAACAAGAATAATTGTCCCCAAATGAGTTCCTATCTGTTATCTTTTTCATAATTATTGCAACAGAGCAAGCAGCTTCAGTAACTGTGCATACAAATGACCTATTAGAAACTTAACAGGTCATTTCCAAAGGTGATTATGAGCTCTAACTTACAGAGCTACTTGGTTTTGCACATAATTCTGTTCAATGCCAACAATCTGCACAAAATTAAGATAAAATGTGTTTCCACAAGACTAAGTGGAAATAAACTTTCAGAAACTAAACCCACCGCTTCAGAAGGTATGAGGTGGTGAACACTGATGAATCAAATGCAGTCATTTTCGTAACTGAAATGTTAAAAAATTTGCTTTTGCCTGTGCTCTGGTGTCAGGAGAATGGAAAGAAGAGGAGGCGGTAATTATATGTTAGAGCTCTTACAATGTCACATGCTATAATTAAATGATGATGAGCATAACAGCAAAAAGTCTAAGGTTAGATAGAAGGTATAAAAAGCATATTAGGTTATCAGAGTGGACATCTGCTATAGATCAACAGTATGGACAGCAGAAACATGTGAGTAGATAAAGACACTTCAACCAACTCTCTAAAGAGCTCTTGCAACAAGAGGATGTTCTTCATCACAACGGTCCTAATTGGCCTTGTTTCTTAATGGGTAGTTGTTTGTGCTTTCACTATAAGTGAACACGCAATAGGTTTTGTATTAAAATTTTGTATTAAAATTTAAAATTTACATACATTTTGTATGTAAAATATTAGAAAATTATTTGGAACCACCATTTAAGGAGAGCAATAAAGGACAGGATCGTAGATGCACAGCTTCCTCAGTTGCTGAGGTTGTTAAGAAACAGTAGGAGACACAGAAACAGATCCTGGCACTCCCACTGTGAATGGCTTGGGCATGTTGTAAAAAAGTTAACTGAGCAAAACCAGAATCAGTTCACTTAAAATGTGCAGGGAAAAAAGGTAAGAGCAAGCATACCAAGCTACATTAACCAGAGGAAACAGAAGAGTACCAGCTTTCATTCTTATCAAATAGATGAATGAGAAAACAAAATATTAAAATCTTTGATCTTAATTGAAACTAACAAAGATTGTGACAACTTACAAATAAGTATGATATTGGCATAGCTTGGGTTTAAATCCACCTCAATGGCTAAGAAAGAAATGGGTGAGGGGGCACCCAAACTTGGACCAAAAAAAACTGATTCTGGAAATACGTACACAATTTTTCACAGGAAGGAGTAAAACAGAAAATGGGATTCTGATACTGATTGTTCTTCCCTCATTTTCTCTTCTAGCACAAAAAGAGAGAAGAGGTGAAACAAACACACCAAGGTACTACTACACCATTCAGTCAGGCCTGGGATCTCAGGAGTCTCTGGACATACCTTCCTTTCCGCCAGCAACCCCAAACTCTCACAAGAATGGGGACAAGAAACTGTATGACCTCCTTGCGTCTGCAGGGAGCCAGCAGCCTTCTCATTTATTACTCCCCCACTTCTGTTTCTTTTTCTTATTGTTTAAAACAACCTATCTTTCTCTTTTTTTTTTCCTCAAATGTAGACTTTGAACACATGCTCTGCATCGTGTTGTGTTATGTCATACATGGAACAGCTCTTCAAAACACAACTTCACTTGTGATTATTTATCTAAATCTTTGTTTTCTTTTAAACTGTGTGTATTTTGTTGGACTGCATCTACTCATAGCTAAACTCCCAAGCCTTCAACCTGCCATCTCAAAGAAGCTGATGCAAAAGAGTCCAAGTAGAGTTTACTGTCGGTCTGTAATGAGAGTAAAATGATAAATCTCTGTAGTGAAAGCCAGCTGCTTCATTCTTAACTCTGATCCCCCCCCTTTTTCTTTTGCATTCTAGCTAGCATACAGCTGTAATAAATGTGGCTCTTCTCACAAGCCATGCAGATGTTAACAGTTTTGTAGGACATCAAGAAACATTTCAAGAATCTTGTAAGTGCTGACTAAACTTGCTTGAATTACCCACACTACCTCCTCCACATTCCTATTCAGTAACATTAGCCTTCCTGAATGTATTGAGAAACAAAAATAATTAGCATTTAAGCCAAGACATTAATATCTAGGTCTAAATGCACTATCAATAAACAAGGAATGTTCTTAAGCCATCAGACAACAGATATTCAGATACTCAGATAGCGAACCAAAAGAAGCCAATTTATTCTTTGTCAAGATGACTAATCCATTTTTCATTTCTTATCTATGCAAGAGTGGCTAAATGACTGTCTGAAAATATATATTTATAAAAGTCACGGCTAGGTGTATTTGAAAGAAAGGATCAGAACTATAGCAAGATTTCTTCTAGTAATCAAGTGGATTAATAATAAATTAGAGTGAAGGAGTTCAAAGTGCTACCTAGTACATTTTTATTAAAGATATATTAGTATGACAGTCATATGCATTAAAGACTACGCTAAAGCCTCAAACCACAGTTGGTTCTGGGCAGAAGCAAGAGTCCAGCTGTGCAGGTAGGAGACTAGATACCAAACACATTCATTAAGCTGGTCTGTACCAGAGCTACTGTTTTAATATTCTTCCCTCTTCAAGCAGCAAGCTTAGTCTACTTTTTCGGGGTAGGACTTTCAAAACACATGAAGCAGTTTAGAAGCGCAGTCACCAACAAAGGCAAATGTGACTAGTACTCATGTATTACTCCAGACGCTTGAAAATCCCACATCAAATACCCTACCCTGTATGTAAACTTCACACTTTCAAAACCTACTTGGAAGGAGGGCTGCAGAGCGATTCACAGCACTGAGCCATAAAAGGATCACAATCTTTGACAAGTTCAGAAACAAAATGTGCAGTCGAGAGTTTCTATGGCACAGTTTCGAGATTGTCTCCAGTCAAGTGTCAATCTCAGCAGAGTTTCAAAGAGGACACAGTAGGGAGAAATAAAATGAACATATCAGTACGTTTCCTGCATGGGATCAATAAAAAGACCTCACTCCTACAAAGACTTACATACCTGCTCAACTTCAGATACTTATCCTATTATGGTAGCACACTCGAAATTAAAATCAAGTCTTTGAAGACGCAGAGCCCAAATAATTTACCATGAAATGAGGAATTCAGGGTATTGTTTGTTCTTTAATTTAGCAATACAGGAAATCTGAATATAAGGCAGAATTGTAACATGCTATTTTTTAAATGTTTTGTGACACTGCTTTTAGAGTAATTTCATCAAAATGTCATAAAAAGAACATTTAAGCATTTTGAGGTAAGCAAAAAGACAATAGACTACAACCTTAAAAAGAAGTTAATGTAATAATAACAGAAGCTATGTAATTAGCTAGTCCAAAACCTCAACCTGCCTTTGAGCTTCCCTGAACAAAATAAATTCAGAGGAGAGAGCAGGAAGAAAAAGAACAAAAAANTGGTATGCAAGTGGTGTTTTCTCGCCCTGAATACATTATGAACTTGCAGCATGCTAATATGCCATGCTATCATAAGCACCAGATGGAACAGTAGGCAGTATACGTCCCATCAAACCTCAGGAAGATGTATTAATGTTCCTGCTCTTTTTTTTCCTTCCTTCCCCTTCCCCTCCCCCTTCCCCACTACAACCCTTCAGCTGTGTCGCTAGACTGGCACATTTCTTAGCANCAGTCACCTGCTCCTGAAGCACAGTTCTCCAGGGTTGCCTCATCTTCACCAGGTGGTGCCAAGCATCTTTTCAATCTTTTTTATCGCAGAAGGTAAAGGCCACAAGACGTGTCAGGCTGTGCTTACTGAAGGGTACCGAGTACAAAAGATAACATCATGAGATAAATGATAGATGAAGAAAGACTTCGGGTTTAAAGCTAGCACAATTGTTTTAAATTATGTATAAGTAGCATGGCCCAAATTTCCTCCTCAGTACTATTGGCAAATGAAGAATTGGGGGGCAGCAGTGAAGGGTAAGATCTTCTGTGTAACCAAATAAAACAGGGGAAAATGGATTAAAGATCTTTGAACTGAATTCCTTTTTTCACCACACTGGAAACCTTTTCAGAGAAGACGTACACATTTCAACCCATTTATAGGGTAGGGGGCAGGGTTTAATTTTAAATCAGAATATGAAAATAGCACACAGGCAAATTAGTTTACAGGATTTTTTTTTTTTTTAAATTAGAGATATGACATTCTTTGACTTTTACGACTAAAGAATTGCTTGGACCTGTATGTATGATTCTAAAGAAGCAGAGCATTTTAATACTGCTTTGCATCATTAATGAATTCAGTCCCAAGCAGGTTTTATATGACTAAATAGAAACGTAATCTAGTATTCTGTATGAAAGTATGTGCATGGTATCACCTGAATTTTTCATATCTGTTCATAGAACTATGCCTCCTATTGAAATACATAGTTTGCAAGAAAATTATTTTCTTTCTTTTC
>VYZW01024864.1:92526-124816 GCA_013401315.1 Balaeniceps rex | reverse complement strand
GAGGAACGAACAAACCAGCTACTGCTTCAAGTGCAGAAGTCGTCTTGTGCACTTAGCTTTCGTCTGTGACCTGGTAGTGAGAGATCAGGCTTCAGCTGATATTTTGTAGAGTTATCCTTGATGTACACACTTGGATGAAAAAAGGATGCAGCAAACAAACCAGAAAACTGGTACAAGTCCTGAAAAGGACCACATACCACATCTTCTTCTGCTCTTACATGTATCAACTTCTCTATTTATAGACTTTTCAAATCGGCATATCACATCATTTTAGAATTTGTTTTACCCAAAATTGGTATTCAAGTCTTTTTTTAAGTTGCATATACACAGATCACATTGATTTGCAAGCTATGATGATCATGCCTTAACTGGCAATTATTTATTATTGCGGAGTCCAAAATATTCAAATCAAGATGTGATCGGTGCTAAACACCCTGTACACACCAAGGAAGTACCAGTCCTGAGAAACTGATTTGTTCGTTCCTCTCCAGCTAAGAGTCTGAGTTGAAAAGTACTAAATCATCACAGGGAAAGAGCATTTGGGACCCTGCTTAAAAATATATATTAACAGCTATTTCTGCAGCATGATCTGCATCCCATGATGTGTTAGTTACTTTCGATGCATACGTAGCAAGATGCTGTTCACAGCCCCATGGGTTGAAAATAAGAGCAATAATGTCATGCAGCCTTTGGAATTTATTACTACCATAAAAGAAGAAGAAACTTTAATACTTTGAAAAGCAAGTCATTACATGTCGTCTACCAAACCCTACGATATGCATCTGAAGAACCTAGTGACCCACGGTCCTCTTAGGGAAAGAGCTTTTCACTCCTATCCGAATCCTGAAGAAGATAAAGTCATTATGTAGGGTGACTGGAATAATGATGCAAGGTTAACACTCGGACTTAAGTACTTCCAGACACATTTTCCCTGTTTGGCTGGAAACTTGTTTTATAAGACACAGAATTGTCCTAATGTAACAGCATAGCAACTGCAACTTAGAACAGAACAAGTTGGTTAATGGACTGTTAGGAGACTTTTGCTGTATAACAGCATTTAGATGCAAGTATTTAAAAAACAGGTGGATAATCCAAATGTTCAGTTACTAGGACACTAACAGTTATGTCCATGGCAATTTTGTTTCTGTTCTTTAAACAAATCATCACTTGCAAGCACTAATGTTAAAAGCAGAAAGCCAGTCTAGTACACAGTGGCTATAAATGCCAAATCAATTTTCAGCAGATAATAAAGTCCATGTTTTACAATCAGCAATGCACTGTTTTACTACCCAAAATGTAAGCTAATAATATATAGCTCTGCTAAATGGAAAATGCAGATACGCTGTTAAGAAATGGGCTGGCTGTGAGATGATGGATCATTTCTGCTGGGACTTTCTTAAAGCTATGTGCAAATGTTTTGAAAATATCACATGATGTGGCCATGTGTTAAAAATTACAGCCAGTTAAGTTCTCTGCTAAGAAAAATATGTGGGCAATTTATGAAATGCACTCCAGGATGGAGATATCTTAAGTAAAACCAGATTTTGAAAACAAACCCATTTTTTTTTGAAACATGAACTTAAAAAAAAAAAAAGTTGCAGCCACATCTGGAGAGCAGAAGTAAAGAAAGGGTGGTCTGACCTAATACCAGGCCATCTTCTGAAAGAGCAGCATTATTTCTGGGCTACAATGACTGTGATCACTGATTGTCCTTTTAAGGAAACCATGCTGAATACTGCCATGGGCAATAATAAAGCATTTTGTAGGCCAACATCTGTTCTTTGAAAGTACTATAAAATGACTGATAGATTTGTAATGTTTCATAAATAAAGTCCGGAATAAACACTTCTTAAAAAAAAAACAAAACAAAACAAAAAAACCAAACACATTCACAGTAATCAAACTGGTGTACAGTATTAGATTTGAACACTGTTCCCCCAGCATCAATTATTTAGAGATAAGCACTTCCTAGAGTTCACTACACAGAATGACAAAATGGTTAACTTGGTTACTGCAAGCTACATGTTAACGGGATTATCTTTCCAGAGAGTTTTCTCAGAGTTGCAGTAGTGCCTTAACAGACATCCGAATTGCTTTTACAACGTTTCATTAGCAAGCCTCGCTGCTGTCGCTTTCCCCTGGCAGGGAAGCGAGGAGGTGAGCGGCCAGTCACAATTATAACAGTACGAGCAGTTTGCCTTTGAAGGGCAAATTTATTTTGTGTAAAAGTGTTATCGCTACACATAAACCAGAACCCACTTTTATTACTTCCTGTTCCTTCCCCAAAAGAAGGAGGACTTCAGATGTCAGAATCACTAAAGGGATGCTTCTGAAATCAAGACTTCACACATACACAAAAGGCACTGACATAATATCAGATTACATAAAAATACACATCCTTTTAATCTCCTGTACATAATGTGCTTACTTTTAAAACACAAAATCTGCCCCAGATGGCTAATAATGCCCATTTGAAAAAACCCAACACCACAATATTAAAGGGCTAAAATATGCTGTGAACAGATTGAGAGGCAGTTCATCCTAGAGGAGAGTAAAAAAGTGCAGATGGGTGTCAAAAATAGCCAAGTGTCAGATCTGTTCAAGTATCTCCATTCTGGCACATGCTCCCAGTCACAGCTGTTAGTGTATTCTCTGTATCCAAGTGCAAGGTTTTCTAACACGCCGAGCTGACATTAAAACACACTTCTTGCTTGCTACTGCTTTAAAAGAATGCTAGAAATTAAAGATTTATTCAATGGTAAAGCTTAACGGGTATCGATAAGGGTATACATACTCGAGTGTAGCGCATGCCATTTTGATTAAAGACGCATGAAATTTTAACCAGCAGGTAGATTAAGTAATTTAAATGACAAAGGTTTAATAGGTTTTCAAAAACCTCCACACTAGGCATTCCAACAGTGTTTGCCAATAGCCCCAAATAACGCACACAAGGATCGAAACCGATAAGATTGTGTCATTTTAGTACATTTAAAGATCTTAATAAAACACAGAAATAGTAAACCTCACGAGAAGAGGAGTTCCATACAAATATAAGGGAAACGTCAGTGGGTTCAAATTATGCAGAATGCAGAGTCTTCCAAATCAATGAATTACCATGATATTTCTAATGAAGACCACATTCCCAGGAATGTAATGCATGCAAATCAAATTTGATGTTTAAAGGGTTAAATTGACCTTTCATAGTCCTCAGTTGTTATCTATGCAAATTAATTTGCCCATATTTCAACCATACAAATCCTCTTAGCCTTGTGCTTTGAGCAAACAGAGCCTACTTTTTTGTTACAACCAGGGGATCAGCAAACATACCAGCAGTAGGCTATGACCGTGTATAAAAATCCTAAAAGGAAAACATTCTTCCAACAACTGGCAATACCTACGTGCAACTGTGGTTGCAGCAAACTGGCAGATACTGTTTCAAAACACCATCTGCGAGGTGTACAGACTCTCTGTGATCAAGCGTAGCCTCTTCTGCCTGTCCTACCCAAATAATCCACAAGAACCAGCCAGCTGTAGGATCTCTAGCCCTGTCTTTTTTTATCCAGAGACACAGGCTGCTATAATCAGGCACACGGCTTTCTTCAGTCCTTACCAAAGGGGAAAAAAAAACAAACAAAACACGCCAAATTCAATCCACTCGGTCGTGGTCAAGCATCTCACAAAACCCCCTCAGACAAATCACCCTGCATAGAAGCACTGTTTTCACTGGCAATAACACTTATCAATTAGACAAGCGATCGTAAGATCCAAGGATAATATTTTCCTGAGGAAACCGACCTATTAAAATTTCCAGCTCCACAGCAATTCCTCTAATTCAGCAGATTTTTTTTTATTGTTTTATTTTGAATCAACATATTTCAGTGATCTGCCTGGTGACAGTTAAGGACTACGATTTAGGACAACGCTGGAATAATTTGTTTTATAAATCTCCTTCACTTCTCTAACATAAACAGCTTTTCACAGAGATAATTTCAGCTGATGGGTGAACGCTGTGAATGATCTCTACCGATCAAATGTTTGCAGATTCAAGGTACAGCTGACAGGCATGAAAGCCAGCCCGAAGCTGTATTTCTCTTTGCTAAAAAAGATCCCCCGTGCAGAGACCCGCACCCACAAAGCCGTTGACTTTCTGCTATTTCTACCCCTTTTCATTGAAACATCCAGTCCTGCTGTAAGTATCATCTCTGGCGGTTCCCTCGCACAAATTCCCCTCCCCCAAACATATACACAACAGAATTAGCATCCACGATCGCTCCGTACCCGTATCAGCTTGCAAATCANGGGGGGGGGGGGGGGAGAAAAAAAGAAAAGAAAAAATACTATCAAAAAACAATTAGCGTTTCCTCATTTAAAACCGAAAGAGCTGCAATAATTTCAACTCACCAGGCATCCTTGGATAAAATATACCACACTGTAAATGGCTCTCTCCTAAAAGCAAGCTTATTTAGGGCTCAGTGCCTCCTGTTCTGGAATGAACACAGAGAAGCGAGGAGGGCCATCAGAACTGGCTGTGGCAGCGTAGCTGGAGGCAGGATGCTGGGCGCGTGCGTTTGCCAGGCAAAGACAGATGGAGAGCTGACACTCTGTATTGCACTTGGAGCAGAAATGTGAATGATGACAGGAGCACATGTGGCCTTGAACCCAGCCCTGTCTCTTCAGGCAGAACAATGACAGGGATGTGTGTGCAAATTATCACAACCCCGGCTCCCCTCAGCTGACTCCTTTTACTCTACCTTTCACACCAAGTTCCAGATGACCAAAGAATGGAAAGTAAAATGTAGAGTGATAAGCCAAACACTGAATTATTCATTTTTTTCTTTAAAAGTTAACCCCTTCTTCTGCTGACAGCAATTAAAGAAAAAAGCATCGCTTTGAA
Organism: Balaeniceps rex; assembly: GCA_013401315.1. Classification (NCBI taxonomy): domain Eukaryota; kingdom Metazoa; phylum Chordata; class Aves; order Pelecaniformes; family Balaenicipitidae; genus Balaeniceps; species Balaeniceps rex. Next base: position 119,922 of record VYZW01024864.1, on the reverse strand, counting down.
TCGGCTCTCCTCCAAAAGTGGAAACAAATTCATTCTTTATTTTAATAGCCACAATTTTGCACTCCATAGGACGACGTTTGTTTATTTAGCTGGAAATTCAAAACGTGCATGAGGATATACGAGAGAGTCCCCCCCTCCTCTTCCTCCCCTCCCCACACTTTTGTCATTATTATGCTGTTTTACTATAGTGAACGGAGTATCAAAATCACTCCCTTTCTCAGATTCTCAGTAGTATGTGTAAAATAGAACACACTTAGAAAGCAGACCACTTTTATTTTACTATAGTGCTTTTAACCCCCTGGGATTCCTGCATTGATATGTTCCAAACATTTGCAGCTTACTCTCCTTTACCTTGCATGGTGATCCATGGGGGATGAAAACAAAATCTTCCCTGTAAAGCTTTTTCAAAAGCTAAACAATCATGTCCTCCCAATTTCTGATTTTGCACACCCCTTAAATGTTTATCCTTCACATGAATAACGTATGCCTGGCTAGGTTCAATGCACTCTTCCCTATTAAGCTTTAATGGACACCATGATACATAAAACTACAAGTCTTTGTTATAGTGCTTTATCTAAAGCTGGCTATTTTCTTCTCAGCAGTCCCTCTTTAGTCCTTTGTAAAACATCTTTGCCTCTTAGGAGAAACATACGCCTGACTCGCATGCCTCCTGTAGCACGTATAGCCTTGCACAAAATTCCAGGCACAAGGAAAAATATCTTCTTTTTAAAACTCTCCTCCCATTTAGCACTTGCAAAAGCTTCTCCCTTTAGTAACGAGTACTTCTCTAGCAATTAGCGCGTAGGTCCTGGTTGTGACTTTGCCCTTGCAGTACACATTTAAATCCATACAGAAAGGCAGCGATACTCAGCCAGATCTTCAGGAGCTGCATTCTTGTCAGTGCAAGACTCATCCTTTCGTACTTATTTATGCATCTCCCTGATTTTCGTTATGCCATCTTCTGCCTCTACTACGCAGAAACAACTCCGCTTTGAGGCATTCCGCTTCCTTCCTCTAGCTGCCACAGAGCCTGATAAAGATCTAGTTAGGAAAAGGACACACACGCAAAATAAAGCAAAAAATAACAACCCTTCCAATATCCGGACTGAACTCATGAATATTTCTCACTTAAAGCAAATGAGTCACTTAATTTACTGATATTTCCACAATAACTTTTTAACGCTATCTAAGTGCCACCCTTCAGCTTCACTTAAATAGGAGAGAGGCTCCAAACACAGGACTGGCAAATTCAAGACCATCGAAGAAGCAAAGGGGCAGCTCCCCTCGCCCCAGCAAACACCCCTGCACTAACAATATAACGTGTCTGCTACTTCAGGCAGGTCTTTTCTTCACCAGATATCTCCTGTAATGAAGTTCTCCGCAACGGATTTTTGAGTGTCGGAGAGCCCAAGAGAAACACCGAAACATGAAAACGTTTTCATGACAGACTGCTTTCACGAAGGGGGGAAAAGTGGAGGGGGAAAAGGGAGAGAATAACAAGCAAAGTCTGCGCCACCGAGGCCTTTAAAGAATTTACCATTCTTTTTATTATTTGATGCACTATTTAAAACCAGTCAGTTAGTATTGTATTTGCTGTGTTGTTTTTCTTTTTTAATGCTGTACTCTACATGAAAGGAAAAACATTTTCACAGTTGGAAATGCAACCTTTCATCAACATAGATGCAGCCTGAATCAGCTTCAGAGTAGAAAGTAACGTGTCAAAGGTATGACGCATTTTAATAAAACCGAACAATATTCACTCTTAAAAGTGGGTCTTAATATCAGTACATTGTAAATCCACAGACCACAGCTCACGAAATTGAACTTCCATATGCTGTGTGATTATGCATCTTTTTTCTGTGTGTAAAAAGCCTTTTTAAGCTGTTATCTGACTACAGTAATTGCCATTTAAATTGATCCACGTCAACAAAACCTGGATCCCTGGAGATTCTCACCTAGAAGTCTGCTCGTGGAAGGGGCTAACAGAATGCCTGTGCATCTGAGACTACTTCAGCATTTTCTCAAGCAGCCAGCTGCATGAATAGTTTTTCCCTCTCATTATTTAATACACTGAGGCAGGCTGCAACCCATTTGGCAGTCCTCCCTGAATAAATATATGTGGATATTTATTTGCTTTCCCCACCCCACCCCCATTTTTAATGCAGTCACTTAAAGCTTGCCCTAACAGTTTTTGCACCAGGTCTGAAATTTTAGGAAGCCAAGCAAAGGTGGACAGCCCATTCTGTAAAACCGTTTTATTCTCCGCTAAGAAAGGAAAGGCAGTGGTTTTAACATATGAACAATTCTGCTGTATCAAAAGAGTCAGTATTACGTGTAATACCAAAATGAAAGCGATACAAAGAGAGTGAAAAATCCAGAAGATAATCTTCAGCCAATTTCTTTACAGTGCACGTTACGCTACACCTTCCTGGGTGGGAATCAGCTCCTTCTTTGACAATCATTCAAAACACTTATTAAAAAAATTTTAAATAACCCTCTACAACCCTCAATTTTGAAAATGGGTAAAGAAGGCAAAACAGCCTCCATATTCATATATTTGAAGGGGAAAAAAGAAGATTTTTATGCAGTGGATGATGTAAGGTCGCTAAGACATGGACCTGATGGAAAAGAGAAATTCCAAACGATCACCATTTAAAAGTACAGAGATTGCCTTTTGCACAAACCCAGCTTAATAACAGGGACTGGAAGTCCACTGAAACGCATCTGTAGTTAATGAAAGCTCTCTATTAACAGTGAAGGAAGAATTTAACTCAAAGCTTTTCTGTAGGACTTCTCAACTTCCCGCTCTACTTATAGCAGACTGTTGTGATACATTGTGACTTCACACAGTGGGTATTAAGTGAGTTAATTCAAAGGAGCTGAAACCTCATTGATCCTAATTGAAAGCAATACACCCAACCAAATAGTTTTCTACCCCATCTGCTCTGGCCTGCCACCAGCTATTCAATACAAGAGAATTAATAGTTTCAGATATTCTAACCGACCCAATAAAAGCACTCATTTAAGCAGGACTGCATTAACAAAGTGAAAAACCAAGGGCAAAATGGGTTCAAATGGAGCATTTTACTCCTAGTTGGCTTTAACAAAGCTGAATAATGCTTATTCTGACTTTTTATGTGCAAGACTTGATAAACTGAATGAGAAGGCACTCAATGATCAGTCAACGAGCATTGATGAATGGTCATTAGGACCCCCCCAATCTCAGGGAAGGCCATTCCACAAAGTGGCACACCAGCTTGAAAGGGCGGACTCACTAATGTCCAGATTTCCCCGCTTGCTTGTTCCACTTTCACTTTCAGACCACTGGCCACCAAATGAGGCTGACATATTGGAAAATAATCTTTTATGGGCGAGTGGTAAATAAAAATGGAGGCATTAGCTGGGCTTTCAAATTCAAATCTGCTAGTTTTGTCAGCCCCCAAACGTTTTGATTTTCCACCCAGCTGGAAGCTATTAGTGTTTTCTTAAGGCATCCCACTGACAGGGCAAACCCACCTAATGTGTGAGCTGTAGAGCTGATGGGGGGGACGGGGGACGGGGGACGACCACTTCTGGATGCTTTCTGAACTTTTATTTAGTTGCTTGTCCAACCAAAGTACAGTAAAGGCAACACCTTCAGGAGAAGCTCACTAATTTCTTGCTGCCCACTATCTCTTATCATCTGGTGCAACCGTAGTCCACCTAGGACTGCCACAGGTACCCTCAGTGTGACTTTTTCCATGACACTGTACCAAGCCTCCCTTGTTTTTACTGCACTACCACAAAAGAGCTCAAGCTACTCAAAAAAGGCACTTCTTTATAAACTTCTAATTCTTTGCTTGGAAACGGAATTAAAATATTCCAATAAGATATGTGCTTATCTGTTAACAGTAGCTCTTAATGCATGCAACACAAAACATTTGCCAGATAACACTAAACATTTCCCTAAGCATTTCCTTATTGGCAAGGCTTTCTGGGCTTCTGAAAAAAAAACAAATGGGATCCTTAAAACATACAGAGCTCCGCGGAACACAGACTAATTGAGATTACCTACACAAGTACTCAATAGTTGAAAGTTACAGTCACCAAGCTGGGAAGAAAATATTCTTGGTTGTCTAAGAGAAACTGTTCATCATGTCATCTCTAGTACTGGATTAAATTCATTGGAGGTGAGAAAGCAATCATCTCTTTTTTCAGTTAAGAAAACGTAAAAGTCATACTATTTCAATGGGATAATCAGAAATCAGTCCTCTAAAGAGGATTTCAAATCATCTGTTAAGAAAAGGCAACCTTGGCAGTGGGTCAGACTTGGCAACCTAGATTGCCTATTGCTTTTTGATCAAAAAAGAACCAAAAAAATTTATTCTTGTTGAAAGTTGCCAGAAATCCCAGTGGCATTTCAGGTGTATTTCAGTTTTTAAAACAATGAAAATACACATAAATACCTATTATAGGAGAAGAATAGTTCCACCAAAAATTAACTGACTCAGAATGGGAGGGCGAACATAGGCTTCAGGTCTTAAAGAACGCGTGCTCTTATAGAGTAAAATGTGCGTTTTAGTAACAACACTCACGTGGACAAATTCACATATATGTACCTGGTTTGGTGTCTATTTCTTTCACTTGATCTGGGCTAAACCAAGTTTTGCCTTGCATTTTTTATTAAATACAGTATTTTCTATAATGTGGGTAAAGTAAATTAGAATTGACTGTTAATTTCTATCACCATTTGGATTCAAAGGAAATTACCACACCATCTGAGCATAGGCATCACTGAAGCACTTTAGAAAATGTGCTATTGATTTGATATTATTTCTGAAAGGACACAAGAAAATACCAAAGATGCCGTTTCACTGACAGGAGAAAGAACACATTCAGTGTGACCGAAAGAAGCCTGGACATGAGTATCTGGTCCTGCTGAACTAGGGTCATATTTTAAGATCCAAAAAGAAAAAAAAAAGAAAAGGAAAAGAAAAAAAAAGGGTTTCAAGCTATCAGTTGCTTTTTGACTTGAAGCTCAGAGCGTTTGGTCGTTTAACACGGGTAGGGAAACTCCTCCTGCTGTAGTATATTAACCCTAGTTTTGACCTCTAATCGATGTCTTTTCAATGCATAGGATTTTCATAATAAAGATAATGTGAGAGCATATTTGTGTGAAAGCGTATCTACCACTAGCCATAAATTCGAGCCTCGCATTTTTCTTTGTAACATGTCAATATTTGTGACACTAACTAAACATATTTTATTCATTTGACAAGGACTGTTACATTATATTGAAAACTTTTGTTTCAATGTCACCACCTCCCCGTTTTGACTGATGGCGAGTTAGTTTTGTTAAAACGCAAGGGGTGATAGCGTATGCTCCAGTGAACTTTCCCTCCTCTCAGCACCAGAGACAAAAACCTGCAGCTCTGCTCTGTGCTGGCAGCCATCTGGCCAGCTTTCTCTCAATGCCTGCCCCACACCACACTGCAGGCAAAATTTCAGGGCTCTAGAGCTCTGTGGAGCTATTCATGACATACCAATTTCACATTTTCTGCTTGTACGCTTGCAACAATAAATGCTAATGAGGACTATGAATGACATTTTTAAAGACAATAAAAAGGTCTCCAAATCCCTTGCATATGGAGACACTATTTTCTAAACTTCACCTTCTGTTAGGGAGCCATTACACTCTAAAGGAAAAAAATAACCTAAGGAGAACAATGAGATGATCAAAGCATAACCGAGTCCTTACGAATTCCAAAGAAAACAATGTTTGCAAAGCTAGCTTAATGACAGACAGATTTTATGCTGATGTACAGCAGTAACACTTNGGGGCGCATAGCAAATCCTCGCTTTCACTGATCACGTATAACCCCACAAGCCATAGATCTGGACTTTTTAATTACTTATCTCTAGATGAGTCCAAGAGTAAACTGTTACCATTAATTGATTTAGAATGCCATGCTTTCATAGAGATTACTGTACTGACCAAGTGTGGCCAAGAGAAATATCTAATTTTAATATTTTCTTTCCCCAAATCTGCCTTTTGCAATGCTATTGCTATGCTTAAAAAAAAAAAGTTGCCTTCGCTCTTAGTACTGTGTTTTATACTTAATTAAAGACAGCTTCCCCTTATTAGCAAGGATTAAAAACACTTTCAGGAAAATCCACCAGGTGGAGCAAATACATAGCAGTACAAAACATTTATGCTCATACTGCCATTTTCAACAGGGAAAAAATGTTTTATATGGAAATATTCTTACCTCTTGATCTCCCTTCTTCACCCTTTTGTCATATATTGATCAACTGGTACTTATTTACTACATTTATAATGGTACAAAAGCTTTGTTCAAAGGGGCCTCGATACAAAGCTATTGTTGCTGATGAGATTCAATACAAATTTGTAAGCCACAATAGTCATCAGATATATAAAGGAAATTAATAGTATCAGTCAACATATATATATATTCAACAACATAAGGATAACGTCATACTTGTAAAACAAACGGATAAGCATTCAGAAAATAAAGCTTAGTCTAACATCAGACAGCAAAATCTTTACACTGGCCTCCACCACGTTGGGCTGGAAACCTGGCCGTTCTGCATGCCTTGTAATGTGTTTATATATGTGGTAGTGCCAGTAACATCACAGCAGTGCCACGGTACAGTATGTTGGTGTTTACTATTAGTGCCTTTATTTTAGTATGACATCTGTCAACTACTGAGTAATTTCAAGAGTGCAGTGAATGAGGACTATAAATAAATATTTGAGCATATCTAGGACAGCTAGGCATTATTTCCCCATTTAAATTATTTGCTTTCCAGAGCCAGGTGTGAAAGCCACTTCCTCATCAAATATTTTAACTTTCCCTGATGTATGAGAAGGTCCAATGGCATAAAGGCAGGGGGGCACCTTTTTACATGACAAGAACTAAGTCCTAACGGAGAAGTGGTTATAGATGAGTCTTCTCACAGTTATAATAGGACAACCCACTGGCAGACCCTGTAATTGCTAAAATGGCAAAACAACATTACCAAGTGAACTGCTCTAATGCAGTTTAGCGTCTGGAAACACAGCAGAATCAGTACACAGACTCATTCAACCCTTGATGATGGAAAAGCATTATCATTCGTGAGTGACAAAGGGAAGGTACTGGTTTTAGTCAAAGAAATCTTCTTCTTTCCATTGTTTCCTTAGTCACACCTTCCATCACGTTTTTCTCTTATTTTTCTGTTCGGTGCCCTCTGTCTTCTCTCTGCCATCATGCTGAACCCTATGTTCTCGATCCTGGGGCCACCTTCTCACCCTGCTACACACCTCCCTTCAGCAATCCACTACATGACTTGTCTCTGTTCCTGCTGCCTTGGACATTCATCCTCTCCCGCCTCTGCTAGCCCTGAAAGCTAGAAGTTCAGAATTTGAAGCTGTGAGTACTACCATAAAATATTACCCACAATTAACACATAAATGAAAGATCAACAACCAGCACTCTAACACTGAGGGACAAACACTGAGCCAGTTAGGTTTCCACTACAAAACTGAGCCAGAATGGGATCCACTTAATGTGCAATCGGAGGAGCACACCATGCTCCCTGGAAGCACAATGTGTTGACATAAGCTTTGTGCTTTTAGTCCAACCCAGATGAATCCCACCATAGCTCAGGAAAATTAACATACAAAATCTTTGTTTCTTTAGGAACGGGGAGGAGCCTTGAGGAACACAGGCCTTTAAATATCATGTCATTTTATCTAATTGTGTTGTACTCCACATGGTGCTTCGTTGTAGCCATTCAGAAGAGAAGCAGGAGAAGAATGCAGAGGTGATTATGAAGTGGAATTTCATACCAAGCGCAAATTACACCACTTCACACTAGGAGAACATCTGCAAAGATCAGCAGTAAGTGTTTGGGCACAATGCAAGGTGCCAGTTTTAATAAAGCCCAAACCAGCTTGGGAACCGTTATCTGCGAGAACTTTCCTTAAGCTAGATTGTCACAGCGGAGACTTGAGAGATGCCCAAGATAAATATTTTTTCAAACAGGATGCTGATTTAAACCCATTATCTCTGAGGGATTTTTGAGGTGGCAACCATGGATTAAAGGCTATCATTTTCTGCCATTTACAAAGAGGAGCTAGACACCCGATGGGTTTGAGGAAAAACAGTGCGGTTATTGTCGTCACCACGCATCCATGGAGAACTTTCTTTTACTATGCTGCTGGTTGAGGTGGGCAATGGTTGGCTAGAGGTCATGGACAGTTCATTAGATTATGAACCCTGCAAAAAACATAAAGGCATGTAAAACACTGGAAGGAGGGACATGACTTATATGACTTGTAAAGGTTTAACTAAATAATAGCGCTTTCATACAGACACATAATTTTCTTTATATGTACAAACCCTATAGGAACACGACACTGACCACAATGCATAAACCATCTTTTCTTCATCCTGTAGATACAAGCAATGCTTATTTAAACTATGGCTTCTTTACAGTATGACAGAATAAAGAGATTTAAAACTACATGTCTAAGTAATTCACTTCTACTTAAAGGCACCTTTACACTAGAGTAGCCTAAGGAGTTCATAATGAAGAAGGGGGCCTGATTCTAAAGGTGAAGGATTATGTACATATTTAAGAGTTTATTAGATCACAATTATTGATCTGATACACTGTAACAGCTCTTTTGTTGCACCATCCCCTGCAAATCCTTGTTAGATGGAGGATTAGTGGTACAATAGATCATAATGACTCTTTTGGTCTCACGGCACTATCGTTGACTCCCAGCCGTGTATGCCCACTGAAGGCTACCTTCTCTTAATGAAGGGTCCCCAAAACTCTTACCTGGTAACGTCTGTGTGCAAGAAGAAAAGTATGCCCTTAAATCTGTATTACAAAACCCTAATGAAATATTAGCAGGGAAATATTAGCAGTTACTGCTCAAACGATTTTGATCTTACCTACAAAGTACCCAAAATCATTAGCACGTGAAAATGTCCTCCAAGACTACAGGCATAACTCCATAGACTGTACCAAAAGCCTTCAGCATGAAAGAAAGCAAAACCATACTTAACTTTCAGCTCACCCTTCTCCACTCCTACAACCACAAATATCTTTCTTGGACTAGCTTCTGCCCACAACAATAACAGGCAATAGTCACGTGCTGCGCTCGTTTTTGCTGCAAGGCCATATTAATTATGTTCCCTCCCTCTACTACTTGTACTTTGTGATCTTAAGTTCTGCCAGTACAACTATGAACAGCACTGTGTTATAAACTACAGTACTAAAATTATGCAAATAAGAGTCATATTCTTCACAAACTAAAAAAACCCAAAAACATTCAAGACCTTTACCTAAATGAACATTCCAGTATCTTTCAGCTATGATCTTGAGTTTTACATCCCAATGAACACTTTCCATCTGTGGGCCAAAACCTGACGGGTGCACAGAGCCCTGCCTCATGCACCCGCACCTTCAGCCTGTTGAGTGACCTCAACAAACAGCAGCTACGAGTAGCAAGGACTATAAGTGACCCTATCCCAATATTTTAAAATTGAACACCAAGCTGGACATGTAAGAAAATCACATGAATAATGAGAATGAAAGTGTTGATAACTGCAACCACTGTTTTAACGGGCCATGCCAGAACAAACACTGGCTTGGTTTTATTCCACGGGATGAATAAAAATAAAGTTGCCAAGCATGCTGAAAATGAAAAACTTAAAATGCTAAGTATGATTATTATGTTAATGACTGTTACCAAAAAAAAAAAAAAAAAATCCTAAGTTTATTTGCTGCATAGCACAAACTCCACCTGAAAGAATTTGCTGCTCAGAAGATTTTACCTCTGAAAATAAGAGGTCAAGCAAGGGGAGAAAGAACAATGAAGGAAGAAGCCGTAAATTCAGAAGCAAAAGGGTTAACATGTTTTGTTTCAGTCGGTATTACACCAATGCCAGAATTACAAGGGAAAGACTAAAAAGAGCCAATTTTTTTTATTATTCTTTAAAAAAAAAATCAGGCCTATCTGTCACAGGGTTGTCCGGGCTGGAAGAACCGGCAGGAACCTCAAATTCCTGACCAAACCCTCTTCCACACAATGCCTCCTGAATGGAAGGAACCCAGGCCCGGCAGAGATAGCCCGCTGTCAGGAACCGGCCCTGACGTTTGCGGACAGACAGGGCTGGCCTCGCAGGATGTCAGAGCAGCAAACTGCTGTTCGAGATACTGGGTTTTCACACACTCCCAGCCTGGATGTTTTGCTCTTCAGGTAATTAAACAAGGAAACGGGGCTGATGTGTACGAGTCTGACCCCTGCGCCGCGGCTCCGCGGTTCTGCACATCAACTTCCGCGCGAACCGCCTGGAGCATCAACAGAGTCCTCTGCTCCCGCTCCGACACCAAGCTCTAAAACAAATCCACCTGGAAATATCTGCTGCTGTCTATTCCTTCCCCCCCCTATTTAAGGAGGACTAAATTACTTGCTCTGTTCCACACGCCTTGCTGCCTTCTCATAAAAAGAAGGAAAAAAAGGAAAGAAAGGGGTACTTTCGGGTAGCTGTTCTTCAGCCAGCCATTCAAAATATTAAATATCTGGGGGAGGGGAGGAACAGACAGAAAGATGAGGCAAGGGATTCCCAAATTAATGTTTAGTTTAAGGTCATCACTCAAAATGAAAAAGATCCTGAAAAGTATTTCCGATTTGTCCAACCAACTGCCAGACATTCACTTATTTAGAAATAAAATTGTTCTGATTTAAGCATTATTGAAGAGTCTTTGTCTTACAAGAGGACATGAATCATAGAACCGGGCATCAGAAAAATAGAGCAGTGTTTTCTCTCTCTTTTTCCCCAAATTTAAGAAATGGCAAAAGGCAGGTGTTACCACCTATGCTCAGTGAAAACCCTACACAGGCTGCTGTGTGACTGACCTAGTTTCTACGCTCTTTAAAGGCTATTTAAACAAAAATGATTTTTTAGAAAGGTAACACATTCCTACTTCTGAAAAATCCACAGAATAGAATATTGGCTGAAAAGAGAAGAGCCCAGAAGAAAGAGGAGTACAAAAGCATGCCTGCTTGTCTGTGTTCAACACAAAGAACATTAAATGAAAACAACTGGCACGCCGCCAAATTCCTATACAGGCAAAGAGATTCAAATAAATTGATTTCACGCATCACACTGACCTGGGATCAGTGAGCAGTGGTACAATACACTCGCTGCTCCATGTGGGGCAAAGCCCATTAACGTTATCAGAGCCACAGTACATTACCAAGGCGGGGGGGGACCCAAACTCTGCAAACTCAGGGGAAAAAAAAAAAAATCACTTTGAAAAAGGAACTTCAGCTTCAGCTGGAGTGCTTGGTTTCAGTTTACTAATAAATATATCATATTGCGAGAGCTCGTCCTCTGCTCACCTCAAAGGTTTCAAAAATCGTATTTTCAAATTAAAATAAATACTAATGTCACACACACACACTCCCCTTACATTCTACTTTTAACGCAGTTGTTCTCAAACTCAGTTATTCTCTGTAAATTTCCTCCCTTCCCATCCGCCAGCATTTTATATAGATTATGGGTTATTTTCTTTGTACTTGAAAAGCTGGATTCCTGCCCAGGATACTCTTACTGGCTCAGAAAGTAAACTGGAGAAATCGGCCACCGCTCTCAACTGGTCCAAATCAACCTGACCTACAGAGAAAAACGCCTTATTTGCAAGGCAGCAATGAGCAGGGCCCCAGTTCTCTTTGCAGAGTCACCCGGGCACACCCCCTCATCACGAGGCATCCTCTCCAAACCAGCATATTTCAAATTTCACTTTCTTACGACGTGTGAAGTAACCCGTGTGTGCCGTGCAGTCTCTTCTTGTCATCCCGGCTTTGTTTTTCATTAAGATCTCTCACACTCCAATCAAGAGCAACACCAGCAAGCCACAGGTGTGCACCACATGAACAGATGAAAATCTGATTGTGAGCTGTGTAATGACAACTCGCTGTCTATAATACACTCGTCCCCTTTTGCATCTGTTATATGTTAGAAGGAGGGTTTATTATTTCAATTGTACTCTTTAAGATACATAGGTAAGCAAACAATTGTTTTGAGGATAAAAAAGGAAACCAAGAAAAGAAGACTTTGCAATAGCAAAAGATGGATGAGGATGCACAAAAGGGATCACAAAAGCATAGGCAGGTAGCCAGTCTAATGCTACAAGAGGCCACTGCTTCAAGGAGGTTATAGACTCAAACACCTTTTATTTTGCCTTTTATTCCATTTTGGCTTCAAATAGTAAGTCAAATCTTCTTGGGCACAGCAAAGTCCATAATAAGTTAACCTATAGAAGTGTTGGCCTCATCTCTAATTGCTCATCCAAATTTCAATATGGAGCTTCCTGGCCATTTAAGACTATAATTTTTGAACGTGTAACAAACACGCACATCCAGATGTAGGTACCTTACCCAGTGTCCTGGTTTCAGCTGGGTTAGAGTTACTTTTCTTCCTAGTAGCTGGCATAGTGCTGTGTTTTGGGTTTAGTATGAGAAGAATGCTGATAACACACTGATGTTTTAGTTGTTGCTAAGTAGTGCTTAGGCTAGTCAAGGACTTTCTTTTTCAGCTTCCCATGCTCTGCCAGGTGCACAAGAAGTTGGGAGGGGGCACAGCCCAAGATAGTTGATCCAAATTGACCAAAGGGCTATTCCACACCATATGACGTCATGCTCAGTATATAAACCGAGGGGAGTTAGCCGGGGGGCAGCGATCGCTGCTCGGGGACTGGCTGGGTGTCGGTTGGCGGGTGGTGAGCGGTTGCATCACTTGTTTTCTTTTCCCTGGGTTTTGTTTGTCTCTCTCGTTCTCCTTTTCATTACAATTATTATTATTATTATTATCATTATTATTACTATTACTATTATTATTATTATTATTTTATTTCCATTATTAAACTGTTCTTATCTCAACCCATGGGTTTTCTTACTCTTGCCCTTCCGATTCTCTCCCCCATCCCACCGGGGAGGGGGAGGGGGAGCGAGCGGCTGCGTGGTGCTTAGCTGCTGACTGGGGCTAAACCACGACACCCAGTCACCTCATTTCAAGTAAATGTCAAAATGGGAGTGACCAAAGATCTAACAATTGCTAACCACCACTGACCACTCTCTTTTATAAAGAGCAGTTTTGGATTATCTTCATCACCAAGGTGAAAACTACACAGTATCGTTATGTTATGTTATAGAGAGGATATGTCTGTTTCGGTATAAGGCTACACTGATAGAACTGCAGAGGAAAGGGAGTCATTCAGTACACAGCAACTTCACAACAGTAGAGATGTGCCTGCACCCAGGTGATACAAGCAGCCTGACCTGCCTGACGGCTAACAGGACTGATAACGTGCTGTTGCCTCCCATTTATGAATATTTCAGTAGTACAACCAGATCATTTGGACTTTACAAAGACAAAGTGAATTTTAGTCATATTAATTCCCTCTTTCTATAAAAATGAATAGTATTAGAAAACATGCCTTTCTCCTAAATTGTAGGAAATTTCCATTATCTTGCACGTGCTCTGACAGCAATAAACCACAATAAGCTTCCCATTAGTATGCCAGCATTGCATGCTTCAGGCATGAAATCTTTACTTTTACATTTATTTATTTTTTAAATCCTTTATGAAGACCCATATGGCAAAAGAAACCAACCAACAATCACCTGTATGGGGTACACTTGCACTTTGAAAAATAAACTGTCGATAGAAAAAAGGAGAATTAGTCAGAAGCTATACACTGCTTAATTAGCAAAATAAAAACGCAAGAAGAAACCCTGCTAAGATTATTCTTTCTTTTCCAATGCTGCCTGTGTACAGGAAGGTCCCACAGAAGCATTTACTTGTTTTAAACAAGTAAAGGAGCTAGGAACTAGAATTAGAATGCAAATTCATTTTTAATAGGATTTAATTTTTAAAAAGCATGTTCACACTGGTGCACAAAACCTCAGCCCCGGCCCCTTGCCACAACGCAACGTGAAGAGCCTCCTGCTGGCTCTCTCCACTGTGCTCCATCTCCTCTCCACATCCCACAGACACAGAAGCGTGGGCCGCGGCGTTTCGGGTGGGGAGACGAGTGATATGATCAAGGCTTAGTTGCCTTTAAAACTAACCAGAGCATAGCCTAGAGTGCTCAGACACTGTTCGTTTTATTTTGGTATCATACTCTATCAAAGTGATGTCATAGGCAAAATGGTCCAACACAGAAAGAAAGTATCAGGGTGTTGGAAAGCACTTAAAATCAGTTTAGTAGTTTTGTGCCATCTAGACACACCATTTAGGCGAAAAAATCTAGTTACAGTAAAGACAGGAATGACAGTCATAGGTTATCTAGAAATTTTGTTCTGCCATAGCAGATTTACTTTTCCAGTATGGTAAAAATCTTTGCACACAAGAAGCAGAAATATCCATTCTCAGTATCATCTCAATCAAATTTATCACAGATTCCCAATGCAATGAGTTTACCAGAGGCTTCCACTAAATTACAAACACAACCATTTTGCCAGTGTGATTACAACTGTCCCTTAACCTCTTTGCAAATACTGTTTGAATTCACCGTTCAGGAAACTGAACTTAATTACTTTCACACGGCCCATCCAAGTAATATTTACATGCCACATAAAGAGCACCTATGTCATCAAAAACACAAAAAACACAGTTAAAAATTTCACATATACTTATTTTTAAGCTAAGGAAGATTTTTAAAAAGTCATCACTGATGGATTTTATTGGCATTGCTGCACCCTTTCTCAGTGATACTAAAATGAAGACACCACCTTCATTGGTTTAGGCAGACTCTCTGGAGGCTAAAGGGAAAGATTTCTTTTTTAATTACAGTTTACAAGGCAAGGTACAGTCATTAAAAATAACTTCTAAAAGGTATGCACATTACAAAATCAAATATTTTTCTGTTCCTTACCTTGACAAAATTCAAAGTTCCCTTTTTTCCGGCAGTCACCTATCACTAAACTCAGTGCTCTCCAAGTGTTTCTTTTGACAGATATCATTCTCCACCAATCGCTCTGCTAATTTCCTCTTTCCTTTTCTGACTGGGACAGATATTATGTTCACCAGCCCAGAGATCAATCTTTTCTATTGACAACAACAAATGAAAAAAAAAAAAAAAAAAAAAAAAGAAGCACATATCACAGCCAGTTTGAAGCACCACACCCCTTCATTTGCATGATAATAGCAGTCTTTTAAATAAAAAGAGAAGACAGAAACACTATCATTCTAAATCAATTACCCACATTTTCTTAGTTAATATAAGGCAGTACTTTAAAACTATTAATTCTTCAACAAAGGCTGTTTCATAAGTTGCTCATTTAAAACAGTTGACATAGAGAGGGCAACTAACTAAGGGCAGCCTGTATTCTACCACGAAAACACCTATTAGCTAATTCTGTAAAAATGTTTCGTTTTAAATACATTCATATAATATAAAATATTACATACTTTACCTGGTTCAACAGAAGCTCTAGAGAATAATTTATTAAACGAACATGGTTACTAAAAATAGAGACCTTGCAATTACACATCGCTATACTAATTTGGATTTGTAAGTCATAACAGCAAACACATTTAAACAAAGGGAGATCAAAAAGCTATTGATATATTTACAAATCATCCTCCCACTTTCGAAAAGGCAATTTCCCTCCCACTCCAACACCTACAAAACCTGTTTATTTGAGTTACACAAATACTTTGTCATTCGTATGAGTCTGTATTACAGCGTTGTCAGTTTTTCCAAGACATTAACACGCTTTTCAGGGGTTCATAATTATGTCAAGGCAGAAAGATTTTCAGAGCCAGGCACACACAGTTACGTACATGCTTCAATCTGCATCCACTGTTCAGGTATTTTGGGACATAAAGTTAAGCATGCATAAGGATCTGGTCGCAGCTGCATGCATCTAACCGAGAACCCAGCCCCAACCCTCTCGTGGACTAGATCTTACTGCAAAAAAATGTATTGCCCAAGGGCATTTGCAAAAAAGCACATTTATGTTTGTGCTAGGAATTGCAATCTTTCCCACAAAGAAGCACCCTCCTCAAATCAAAACAAACCTTCCCAAGTTAAAGTTAAGGTTACAGAACAAAGGAGTTCACCACCCGAAGTCCTTTCTTTCCCGTGTTCGTGGTCAGACGTTTCCCCACAGCCCTGACACAAGCCAAAATTCTATTGATTTCAGTGAAAATGAGAGGCCTGTAAGGACTGCAGGACTCTACCCAGGATTTGGCAACTGTGAAGCTTTCAATATGACACAACTGCCTTTGGCATTTGGAAAATAATCTCCAAAATGTGGTTAGGACTCCCAAACTTGGGTGCAATAACTACTTTTCCAAAATTATTTTTATTTTGCATGAAATGCCCTAGTTGTCACCATATTCTTATATAGGCAATAAATTTACCTTTCAGTTGTGCCTTATCATGAACTGTGTATTTTTCAATTGTCCAGACTTTTGCATAACACTTTACATTTCCATAAATGCATACAACATTCCCTAAATTGTTGTTATTGTTTAATCTGATTTTTGTGGCCATAAACTCATGCCCCTACCAAAACTGAAAAACCCTTCACTGACCAAGCGGCCCTATTAATTTCACTGACATCATTTAAACATTAAGTTTTCTACTGAGTGACGATAGCACAATCTGGTTGAAATATGGACTTACAGTGGAACATTAAATTAACATCATATTTTGGATTCAGAATTACACACAGCGGCCATCTGTAAAGATGTATTCATGTTTTGCTAACCTTTACTAATTTGGCCACTAGAAATAATTGTGATCAAATATGTTAAATCTTGTAACATATAACAATTCAATATTTGTGTCTGCTGAATAGCATGCTCCTTTTTCATGGCTGGTAAAAGATTTTTAAACCTCTTACTGTAAAAAAAAAAAGTTCTTACTACAAAAAAAAGTACCCATCTGTCGTCCACTTTACAATGAAGACATCACTTTAACTTACTACTCTTCCTTTTTTTCATCCCCACGTTCGTTTTCTCTATATGCCACATTTTCCAAAGTGATGGATGCATTCTGCTATACCCATTCAACGCTAATCTGCTTTTTTAAATTTATTTTTGCCTCCTGAATTGTAAACTGCTGCTGTTGTTCGAATGTACATACAAAATTGTCTAAAGTCTGAACTGCACTGAAAGTAGAATGCATCAAACAATTTGTAGTCTTACAAGAGCATTATAAAAAAGGATCAACATGTTGTATTACCATGGAAATTTTGAAAAACATACTTTCCCAAACAAATATTACTTTTTCTCAATGGTATGAAGTAATGAAAACCACATGTGTAAATCTGCGATCCGTGCAGTAGTTCAAGCTGCAGCTAATAGAAAATACAGAGAGTGAACTCTGCCATATAAAGGATTCTTGTTACAGAAATATAATGTGAAAACCAGATGCAGACAGAAAACCTTAATCACAGATGGGAATGTAATCACTGGCATACAGAATACTTTTTTGATCAATCTCAACCATATGAGAAATGTATTTATTTTCTAAGGAATGCAATAACTCTAGAGAGTCTTCTATTTGAATTCAGTTAACCTCATATTCACAGTGCTTTTATCTTATATGTGGAGAGAAGGGGGATATACCCTGAGCCAAGGTTTTTAGAAGAGCCATTGGCCCTGGCAAATCATTGTTGTATCAGCTTATCTTTCAAGGAATTAATAGGATATAAAGACTACAAATATCAGGATCAGCCTCAAAAGAAATCAACCATTATTGCACTTCTTAGTTACTGCCAGAAATCCCTTCATCACCTAAGCACTTCTCTGGTTAAATTTTTCCCTTAATAGGTGGTTCTTCAGAAATACAGTGCTAAGAGCACACTGTTGCACTGAAGTTCTGCAAAGGAGAACCGGAGTCCTACACCAAAGAATCTCCCTACTCCTTTATAAAAGCTGAAGAGTCATGGGTTCAAAACTAAGTTTACTTTGGGTTTCCTTCTAACTGCTGGAAGTCCTAGTGAATGCCCTCCACCCACACAGCTCATGGGTGTCAGCGGGAAACAAAGGACTGCAGCACACTGCAGCTATCCAGTTACATAAAGTGTCTAAAACGCAAATTGCCTTCTACCAACTACCCAGACCAAGGTAGGACCAAGACCAAGTCCTGACAGTTTTCATTGCTGGTGACATTTCTGCTCAACTTTTAAGAGATGGAAATACTACAGTAGCAGTAAACTCCTCACATAAAATATGGAAATTGCCATTAAAATCTGAAAGTCAGGTTCAGAATTCAGGCCATCGATATGCTACCAGCAGGACCTACCTACGCTGTTACAAGGCTCAGCATCTTCAAGTAACCACACTCCTACAGTTCAGCAGCCAATTCATGTAAGAGTTGCATTTGCCTAGATAAATTTTACACTGGTGATTGAACTGGACTGTTACATTAAACTGCAATATAAAGAAAGCCTATGCTAGGAAATAAAACCTAAGAAAGAAAAAGCATTCAGAGATGACAGATCTCCAAGCTCTTGGGCACCAGCAGTGCTAGTTTATCTCCTGGCAGTCCCTGATCCCTGCTGCACCCTCCTCCTGGAGGTACCCACTCTACCCAAGGACATCGCAGCTCTTTACACAGCACTGGCTGACTGTCACAGTTCACAACTGAGCTTTTTAAGGTAACCCAAAGTTGGTATTCATTTATTTTAATAGTACTAAGTAGCATAAACAGCAATGATTTGGTAGCTGTTACACCGGAGGGGAGAGGGAGTGGCAAAAGCCTTTGATGGGCACAGGGTAGGCAGATTCTCCTTCTCTTAGGGCCTTTAAGTTCCATTACCATCATCCCATTTCAGGTATCTGCAGTAAGAGGACACAGTCTCTTCAGTACCCTGCCATAGGACTCCCAGCAATGGCTCATCACAGGTGTTCATCGAACCAACTCTAGTACTAAAGTTCCTGTAAATGTGCTTCCTTAATTGAATGCCTGTATGCTAGGTGAAATTTTAAGTCAACTACTTGCTTTTTCCCTCCTGTGTTAACAACCAGCAAACCACCTGATGAAAATACTTTGTTTCCACCACTGCAACAGAAGTTTTTTTAAACCACCTTGTCTCTCCTGCCACTTAACTTTACATTTCTGAGACTGCGGCATCAATAGATAGTGCAGAAGTCAACATTTAATGCTAAGGTAATATAGGCTGGATATGCTTGTCTTATTTCTAAACAAGCGTGCCTAGATTAATAATAAACTTTAGCCAGATATGTATTTTAATTTGCATGTTTTTCATATAGCAGCATCATCATCGTGTGTGTAGAGTGCTAAAAATGGAGTGAAATCTTCCAGCTGTAGAACAGTTCCACGTGACAAAACAGAGAGAGATCCTGAAAACTCCTGCTTCGTGTCATGTGTGAGTGTGTGTGTCTGTGTCTTTTTTTTCCTCTCATCTAATTTCATCTGCGAGAGACTGTCCCTAGAGGACAAGAGAAGAGAGAACCAATTATATCCAGAGGTTGGTTTCTCCAAAATGAAGGCATCTGTTCCATGCCAACGACTTCCACATGGAAGAAAAACATAACTTTGAAGGCATCTGCATTCATGGTTGACAGTCGCAGATCTTAGGGTCTACTGTAATTGCCCAGCTGCAAACATGATTTGGTTGCTGCTGTTGTCAGCTGATCTCCTCGCACTCAAAAGAAGGGAGCTTAAATAGCAAATAGCTGGATAAAAATCAGATATTCTTACACAATACTGACACCTTTTCCCTTTTGAAGGAGGTATTTTTCCTGGTACAACAGGTTTGATGGAAGTAAATTGCAAAGTGGTCTTTAAACGGACATTTTACAAAATATTCTGCTTTAAAATGCTATCCTTTAAATAACGTACAAGTTCAAGCACAATATGCTCATTATTTGTTATTATTTCAGGCTGTTATTTTGTAAGAGTGATTCAGAAACCAGTATGATTCACCAGCCACATAATCCTGCAGCCCACCTTATTTAGGCAAGTAGTCTCAGTAAAACCAAGAGTGCACCTGAGCAGAAGCTCCAAGTTTTCACCCAAAATGCATATGGCACATAAATAACTAGTATGATATTTATTACTCAACTCACATCACTTCCAACGTGAGTGGATACTTTCCAAAAGACATTCCAAAAGACATTTCCAAAAGAAACATTACTGGTCGTTCAAAACCTGGCTTACAGCATCGGGTGCAACACTGGCAGCAAAATACTCAGCAATGCTGTGCACCTTCACTGTTAAAAAAAATCAAGCAAACGGTTAACAAGAAGCCCATCCAAAGTAGCAGGACCCTAACTCATTTTCCAAAGCACAGGACTGAGTGCCATTTAGGGATCCAGGACTACTGATGGTGCAGTTGCAACAAAGACAATTAAAACCCGACTGGCCTAGGCAGAAAATGCATTTTCATTCCCTATCCTCCACTCACCAGATAAAAGCGGATCATAATTTCCAGAAATATTTCATGCACCTCGTGGGTTTTTGTAGTTTTCTTACCTAGCACTTTTATCACTACCTTGAAAGAAAGAAGACGCTGTATGTTAGGGAAACACCTTTTATTTTTTATTTATTTTAGTAGAATTCTTTGTTATTCTGCTGGATTCCAGCTGCAATCCCAAACACACTCTGCAGTCATGGCACTCAGCCCTTCCAGCCAGGTAGCCACACAGCTTAGAAAGGATGGTAAGGACTCCTACGGAGTTTCCCTTGCCTGGCACATACCTCAAATGATGATGAACACGTGAAGTAGTGAACCTGGGGGGACACAGTAGGCCTGACGCTTCCTGACCACTTCTAAATTGCCTCCAGGAAGGACAAGAGTTGGGAGCGAGGACAATTAACACAGCCACCTGCTTCCTGTGACCTCCTGGGGAGCACACGCGGCCACTGCAATGTCACTGAGGTCCTGCCCATCCTTCTCTTCCCAGAGAAGCTACGGGATAATAAAAACAATAGTGGCCAATAATAGCTCTGTAAGAGGAGAAATTTAGGCCTGGACTTCAAAAAAAAAAATTAAGAAAATTAACATCAAAACCTCCCATGAATTTCATGGGAAGAAGACAGGACCACTAAATCTCAGAACCCGGAAGGGAAATTCTATATTGATTCATTCTTTAAAACTACTGTAGCTGCTATTTACTGTAGCTGTACAGTTCTCTGGAAATTTTTGGAGCAGGCAGCTGGCTTAAACACAGTCTAACACAGCTCTTGGGATACAGAAGTTGAGAATCCTGGTCCCACGGACTCAACAGGAACCTCTGAGAATATTATTACAGAAGGAATAGAATTTTTCTCTCCTTTATATGGAATTCTTCATCAGGTAAGTCTATCATTTACAATTCAAAGAGAATGACTTACTTTTCATTAAGACCTGAGCTAGCCCACTTAACCTTACATAAGATAATGTCATTAGGGCCATATGTGGATTTAAGTCTCAGAATCATTCCAGCAAAGTTTTGTTAAGATCACAGATGTGAGATGGGAGCAGAGAAAGCCTGAAGGTCCAGATCCTCAGACTGGTGTTTAGACAAAAGAAACACCATCTTCACTAGAACTGGGCATGTGAATACCATGGAAGATCTGAGCTCCAGTACTTTAATTCAATGTTTACAAGCTCTGCTGACCCATGGAGTTGCATTAATTTACCATGGTACACATGAAATGCACATAACATTCAGAAACTAAGCCGGGCTATTCACTTCAGTACGATGGTTTCCTTGCTCATCTGGAGCATGCTTTAATACCGGTTGCAGCATGCTTTTCCAGCATTAAGTGGTTTGCCAACAAGCTTTAAAAATAATAAATAGTACAGTCATGAAACAGCTTTTGCTTAATGGTTCCTAGAACTCGGTGACTTCACTCACTAAAACCCTTTCTATAACATTACCCTTAAATACTTTTAGCAATGTCACCATTAAAATAAAATAAAAAATCATCCTGGCACTACCACCCATTGATAGCACGCCCACAGGTGCCATTATCCCTAAATTTGCTGGCAGCTTTCTCTGGCACCACTACGCTTTAATGGCTCTGGCAACAAACCCCACCTGGATGTCACTGAAAGCACTCCTTTGGAGCACTCTTCCCAAATATCCTTTGCAGCAGTATCGTTCTGTCTCCTTTGTTGCATCCTAATCATCTCATTTTCTGGCAATAGCCTCAACCACTCTCACTGTCAAAGCCTGAGCTTGTCTAGGGCAGTTCTCTTCCTGAACTTGTCTAATGCATGTGTGATTCAACGTTGAGATGAATTTTCCAAGAGGATTTCAGGACAGTATCTTTGCTGCTCAGGTTGGGTGTTCACTTGCATGCCAGCTTTAAAATTCATTGTATACCATCCTAGTAACACAATGTGACCAAACCAATGGGGAAGCAAAGCACAGGTACAAAACCCTATATAATTTGATGCTTCGTAAGAGAGATTGTTAAACCTTGGGACTACCAGAAGGCACAGAGATGTACTCAATGTGCCACCCAGCCTGTCATGACAGAATGAAGAACCAGCATCCTGATACTGCCGTTACAGAAGTAAACGAAACAAAAACCAAAAAATGTATTCTGGAAAATAAATAATTATGGAAAACAGCAGAAAAGTTTTGGGGGTTGGATTCGGGCTTTTTGCCCAAGCTATTTAAAATGACAACCTGGGCCACAACCGAAAGGGGCACCTGTGTGGTCATCATCAGAAATCAAAAAACGTCGTCAGCAGGTCTGCAAATAAAAGGAATCACAAAAGAAAATGGCTAGTGGTAATGACTACTACTTATGCAAATTGTATATTAACATCCAACAAGGCAGACATACATAAGCCTCCTAGAGCTACAAAAGTAACTACAGCCTTGTACAATTTGTAATGGTCATGCAACCATCTCCCCAGATGCTTGTCAAAATTCCTGGTTTTTTACTCACTGCATCAACATGACTTTTGATAAATAATATCTGGTTTTTTATATGCCATTGCCTGCCACTGTGTGCAGATTAATTCCACTCCACTAGGTGGAGTCTTCTGTCTTTCCAGGCAGCAACCTAATTTCCGAAAGAACCCATTATCCTCCATGAACTCTGGATATTTACTTTATTATAAGCACCACAGCCTACCTGTCCTGATGGACAGAAAAGTGGCAATGAATCAAATGCCTTCTTGAAATGACTGAAGAAATCATGAACTATCCCATGAAGATCCCATATCAGCATGTTGCAGTGTGGGTTAATTCAGGAATACTGCTGCTGTACAGTTCTGTACAACACAACTGTGCTTTTACGATGACTAAATTCAACAAATAATATTGAGTAAAAAAAGGTATCACTTAAATAAGTCACCATATCACACATGCCCAAAAACTTCATATAAACAAAATCAAGTTGCTGAACTTCTTTTAAATTCTTTGTGTGTATTCAGAAATATTTTTAATACCTAGGATGCCCTTCCTTTCAAGGCATCCCAAAATGCGTTACAGAAAATGAAAGGGAGCATGAAAGGATTTCTTTCCATATTCACATTTCCATTCACAACCACTGGAGTTAAGTATGGCAACTATTCAATACGAACAGCAAAACTGCATGCAGCATTTTTGGCACAGAATAAGGAAAACAGAGCACTCCCATGAATGCGTTCAGAAAATGTGATAAGAAAATCTGGATACCCTACATCCAGCTACAATCTTTCTTTTGAGGTTGGGCTCCACCCCGACCCCTGTGAAAAGTACAAAAAAATCCCATGACCAAAGCAAGAAGCCCCTTGGTTTAAAGACTCTTCAGGCAGGCAGCATCTCCACTAAGACGCTACGACAGAGCATTTATGCTCAGTAATATTCACTAGCAGAAATCTCTAAATAGGCGCCGAGCACTAACGCGAGGCTCCTCAAGGCTCTCGCATCCCCGGGTCAGCCGAGGTAGGGCCTCCTCAGCGCGGCTTCTGCTGCTGGCAGATATCACAAGCTATTTAAGGCTACAGACATTTTGCCCCGACCGGCCATGTTTTTTGTAATATTTACTTCTCGTACATATGTCTATAACTATGTATACGTCCCACAGAAGGTGAGGTTTAACAGGGTTAGCTTTGTTGGGGAAAAGAAGGTTTGGAGGAAAGGAAACAACTTTCATGTTTAGAAGATTTGAATCTAGTGACTGTCACGGGATGTAAACACTCTTCTGGGGAGGGAGGCTTTTTGTTATGTTTCAGGAGTGCACAGAGTTTTGGATAAAATCTGTATAAATAATCATCCCTCTGTCATTCAACATAAATTTATGCACATGTGTGCACACAGTTATGTTTGGGAATACAAACTATAAAGTAGACATGCCACAGACTTCTAGACAACCCACCACAAGCACGGATCTCACACAAAATCCATTCTATATTTAAATTTCAGTTTATTGAATTTTAATTATTTCTGATCTGTAGATCACTATGAGGAAAATCCCCCAAGGTCAAAAGCTTACAAATCCAATTGCAAAACCAAACAGAAGCATCAGCAAGGCCCTTTCCCATGCAGACACCTGCCAAAAAACTGAGTTCCTGACTACTAGATTAGAATCCAACAGCTAAAACCTATTCTAGTATTAAAAACAGGTAATTCCCTATGTTGAAATAAAGAAGTAAAAGCTCTCATTACATTCTGCACGTTTACTCATGTACACAGGGTTCTACAGATGTAACAGCGCATTATCACTTCTTCATTTAGATCCTTATTTATAAAATTAACAAACACATACCCTTTTTTTTTTTAAATTAAAAAGCAAGAGTGTTATTTTCTCTGGAGATGCCTCTGATAGAAAATTTATGCTCTACCAATGCTGTGCTTTCCAGGTTCATAAAACTCACTTGGGTTAGCAGCTCCACAGCAGCAAATATTTTTGTATATATGCATTCGAGCCTGATTTAATCATTTCATTTAACCATGGAAAAAGTAACTCCAAGCGCCTCATTAACTAAAATGTCCTTGATGAGCCCAAACTTAAGATTTGCAGGTATAGCAGGAATGAAACAAGCCCAAGAATGTTCTGTCACACTCTGAACAGCCTTTACTTTGCACAAGGTCCTCAGTAGTAGGTAAAGCTGTATTGTTGCAATGGGGAAGCAGTCACTCGTCATTTTAAGATACAATCATAGTTTATTAATAAAATTATTTTAAATGTACGAGTTAAATCCTTTTACCAATATAGCGACATTCAGCTATCCAGTGCCATTTTTACAGTCCAAATAGATATGGCCCTAATTGCATAATGCCATTTTATCTGCTGAAGATAAAAGTGCCGATAAACAAAAATGCACATTAGGCAGGAGATTTTTCAGAATAGATTTTTTTTTTTAAATAACCCACTTGCATTAACAAAAGATTGCAATGGCTTCCAAATTATAGGGTGTTATTTTTAGTGGAAGTAGTTCAATATTCATATTGGAGCAGATGTAGCAGTTTAACAAAACAGCTCTTCAAATCCTGCACAAATTGAAAACAGGAAAACTGATTGCATTTTCTCTTATCACTTTCCTTTTCTGAATTGACACTTTTGGCCTTCTGAAAATTTACACATGGCTTTCATCTCAACAGCACCTGCTGATCAAACAGAAACCTAACATTTTCATGAAAATGGTATAAAGGACTAGTTTTCTTTTTACCATCTTAAAGGGCATCAGCAGTCCACTTGATGGCAACAATTGCAGAGTAGATGGCACACTCAGAATACATTTTATATTTTCATTACACTTACTTTTAAAAATGAGTTAAATCACTAGTGGCTCTTTCAGATTAGCTTTGTCTGCTTTAAATTAATTTCAATCTCTATCTCTGCCTAACCCTGATGGGTTTCATTCTACAGTCAGCTAGATTTTAAAGAACATCTGAAAGCCTTTGAAATAATAAGACACGTTGTACGTTCTGCAGCCACTGGGTCTTCTTTATATATGCATTTATATGCAATCATATAAATTTATACAATTATGCATACACATGCACATATTGCACAGACATTTCTTTTTACAGTGCTTATACTAAGGAAAAAAATGTGTATATATATCATTCTGCTATAGCCTCACTGCATTGAATTCCCTGAGCACTGTCAACAGAGCATGTCACGGGGGGAGAAACCCGAAGTGCATTTATTTAAACTTGTTCTTTGTTTTCTTTGCAGTCTTCAGACTGGGAGAAGGTCTAGCAGGTGCTCTGGAACTTCAGCATTAAGACTGGATTGAGATGCTGCCATTGGCAAACATGGCGAGCATGGAAACAGCACAATCAGAAGTCCTTGGGCTCTTGCAGAAGTTTAAGGTATCAAGTCATGTATATAAAATATGAAATATAAGTACCTTGTTATCCTGTCTGCTTCTGAGCCTGTAAACTCTGAAGCGCAACAGCAGGTAACAAGGACCATCTTCCCTTGTACATAATTCTAGGTGTAATTAACGATACTCCTGAAACCTGCAATGTGTCAGCTTCTTAACTGATAGAGCCCTAACCCCTCTGAAGTACTCTGCTGCCATCCATTACCATTCTGCTTCAGTGATAAGGTAACCTGAAGGCAGAGATGACATACAGTAATATATGTGCCACTCCAGACAGTTGGTTCGTGAATTTCAGTGTTTCATCATGCTCACTGAGGCAATCGCAAACCTGAAATGTCAATATGTTCAGTCAATGGAAGTAAAATAATGGGGCTCTATTGTCTTACCCTATCGATCTGCTGCTGTCAACAAGAATACATGCCCCCCTGGCTTTAAACAAATTTTAATTACGCTTTTAGTTACTGGATCATATCTATATATCTATTTGTGCAAACACTTGACAAAGTGAAACGGCAATATAAATATTTCAAACTTTTAAATATATTTTAAAGGTAATTGTTTAATGTTGCTTTAAGAAATTATCGTTGATAAATCCATTTGCTAAGGCAGAGCGCGTGCACACACTTGGCGTGCAAGTCACCTTAATCCTGGCGAGAACTGAAAAATCACCATCANGTTGAAATGTAAAAAAAAAAAAAAAAAAAAAAAAAAAAAAAAAAAAAAAAAAAAAAAAACCCAAAAAAAAAAAAAAAAAGGCCACTTTTCCTAAAACCGGCTGTCACCCTCTGTGGGGATTTTGGAAGCCAGGAGCCTCCACTGAAACCACCCCGACACTGACAGGGTGGGTGCCCGCGCGCCCGGGCGTGACAGCCGGCTCCTGTCAGCACCCCGCACCGGAGAGCCAGCCTTGCGGGCGGGCAAACCGCCCCGCCAGCGCCGGGAGGGCCGGCTCACGCCCGACAGACGCCGCGGCTCACCCTGGCCCCAGCCGCCACCCCGCTGCCGGCCGGGGCCGGGGACTCTCCCGCCGCGCCGGCCCGTTCCCCGCCACCCCCGTCCCGTGGAACACCCCGACCAGCCGCTCCCCTCCCTCC